>JAPKLX010000591.1:59430-85715 GCA_026898415.1 Leonotis leonurus
GGGATAGAACTTCAAAAATATTTCAGAACTTAAAACATATGCCTACTGATTTCAGAGCCTAGATATACCTGTATATGTGTGT
This sequence comes from Leonotis leonurus, assembly GCA_026898415.1. NCBI lineage: Eukaryota > Viridiplantae > Streptophyta > Magnoliopsida > Lamiales > Lamiaceae > Leonotis > Leonotis leonurus. Next base: position 59,513 of record JAPKLX010000591.1, read on the forward strand.
GAGTGTACACGGTTTATTTCTTAGCATTTGTGCATGATCTTCAGTTTTTCTTTTAAAAAGAAGAAAACTGTGTTACTGTAATTATGAAAGAAAACTGAACATTAGACCCTATCTTTCTCAGAACTTAAAGAACAAAGAAGTAAGAAAAATTAGAAGCTTTTAAATGTTTAAGTTTAGAATTTGCAAAGCCTAGAACTTAGGAGACTGAGAAGCTTATTTAGCTTCTAAGCTGTTTAGGATCACAACTGCAAATTCAGAAAAAACCTAGACAGTTATATGTATATATAGGTATGCAGATTCAAGAACAGAGCACTTAGATAGTTATATATATATATGTATACAGATTTAGGAGCAGAACATATAAACATAAATATATATATATATATATATATATACATATTTCTGATTTTAGAACTTGGACTCATGTTATATTATATGCAATCTCCAGAACATAATCAATACACTTTACCTCCAGAATAAGAAAAACAAACTCAAAAGTTATAGAAAATCTCAGAAATTAAAACATAGTGACTACCTCATATAACAACCAATTTTCAGAACTCCTTCCAACGAGCAAACCAGAATGAAACAAGCAACCAATGTATCCCTCAGCCAGAATAACAAAACAAATCAAAGGTCAGTACTCGATAAAAGCTTTAAACAGATCAAATTCTGAAACTCTTAACTAAATCAAAGCTCTTTCCATTTCACAATTCGAACTCTAAGAAAAAGAAGGAAGTTAGGACAGATGCAGAATGAAACTATGGTTTGACAAAATGTTTAACACCAAAAAACTTGGAAGAGAATTTGATCATACAGAAAACGAGTAAATTAAAATCTAAAATACACAGATTTTAAAGTTTGAACCCCAAATTCGAAACAGAGACTGTTAAGTCTTTAAAACCAAACTGGGAAGAAAAAAAAAAGAACATGCATGCGAACCTGAAAATATAAGTACTAAAAGATTAACTGGAAAGAAGAAAAAGGGCCAAGGACTGTAGTCTAGGAAGCTCCGACGAGCACCCTACAGTAAAATCATCTTGCTGTTAATCGAGAGAGAGAACGGAGTGTCAAGATTGAGAAGTTTAAAAACAATTTCAGAAGAAGAACCTAAATCTAAACATGCAGATTCACATAATTAACTTCAAGATGCAGAAATTTGAGAATTTATAAAAGTGAATAAAATCTAGGGTTTACAAAAAACAGAAGTCAAGATTTCTAAAAAGCTAAAAATCTGGAAAGGGAAGGAGATGAGAAGACTACCTCATAGTGTCAATGGCGACTGGAAACCCCAAGGTGAACTGTTCTGCCATCGGTAAGTGAAGAGGGTGATGAACAGAAAGCAAGGGGGACGACGAGGGAGACGGGCTGACCACCGGGGGGAGAAAGAATTCGAAACAGAGAAGAGGGTAGAGTGAAGGGAATCGCCAAGAGGAAAGACAACAGCGAGAGACGAAGGAGAAAAGGGGGAGTCGGGCGTATGAACTAGAGTTTAATCTGTTGTAGAAATGAATTGATACCGAAGGGGTTAGAAACGAAATTGTCGCATGGGCTGGGAAATGAAAATCTAATGGGCCATAATGAATAAAACGAATAGGTCAACAATTAAATTTAGTGGGCTGAATAACATGATGTAGATTGGGCTCGATTTTAAATAGTTATGAGCCTATTGAGTATATAGAATGGGCCCAGATTGGGTATTAGGAATGGATTAAGTTATCCATTAATAATGGTTTAATAAGATTAATCTTTGGATTAAGTTAGTAGCTAAAAATGATTTTATTTAAATAGTTAGAGTTAATCCAATAATTTAGATCTATTAAGTTATGAAATTAGTGGCAATATTTTATTAATGGCTATTAAATTCTTAAATAGTATTAGTTAAATTAATACTATCCAATAGAGCCTTGACTAAATATTCTAGTTAGAATTTAATTAATTCAAGTAAGTTATTTTGAATAATCATAATCTCCGTTTTAACTTAATTGGGTAAGACAATAAGATATAAGAAGTGAATAGATCAAAGGATGATTTAAAGTAGTATAAAAAGGGTTATCGAAATCTTTAAGCACTCGAATATTAGTCCAGTGAAGAGATTAGAAAAAATTGACGAAATAATAGAATATTATTTCATTTTTAGATGAAAAAATTATATACTCACGATGAGTATCTTTTCGTAATTGCGATTAAAGGTGTAGCAAAAAGGAAAGCTCTAGACATCAAAGACTCAAGATCTTACTAGACGAGGAAGCAGTTCAGGTAGGCTTTCTTTTATAAATGAAATCGTATGCGTTGTACCAAATTACTATATTCGTCTCAGAAATTCTTTAATTTAGAAACTTTATGAAGTATTGCATTGTCGAAAATATTTATTTTTGGTATGATGCGTATCTGTGGAACAATTAATCGAATTCGGGTCTTGAGGATTGTTATTTTCCTCGGACTAGTGTACACAAGGACCGTGAGTCATCTAAGTGGGTTGGCCGGTCAGGTGTCCGTGGAAGGTGGCCACCTTCCCGACACACAGAAATACAGATATGATTGATTACTTCAGAACTTATACTGCGCAGTCAAACTTTTAAGATCACAAAAGAATTTAGTGAACATAGGTACTTTAGTGACAAAAATCTCTATGTTGCACTGTGTTACGACAATGGCAATTATATATGTATGAGTGCGATTTTGGCATGTGTTTACTGAGTACTTTCGTACTCAGCCCTGCATATATTTATAAATGTGCAGGTTAAGCGGTGATGTCGAAGTGGAATGCTCAAAGGTGGTTTTGTCGAACTTTTGCCCTTTTACTCTCGGTGGTTATATGTCATCATACATATAAATCTAGAAATTGATCCAGATTTCCGCTGCTAGACTTTCGTTTCAGTATTCAGAACCTTTCAAGCTTTTCCTTTTAACAATGACTTATGTACCGTTTCCTTTATTTGGACTACGAGTAGCCGAACTCTGTTAAAATCTGAACTTATTGGAGTACGTTCCATGTTTTCATCCAAGAATCAGTACTTTCATTATCTTTTCATTATCCGTTTTAATTCCGAGTGACGTTTCCTCAATTTTACTAAGCATAGTAAAATGGGGGCATGACAGATAAATATTGAACTCATCTTGATTCATTCAAATTACGGATGTAACCCTTTTGTCATTAATTATTTCCCGCGTTTAAGATTATCTAAATCCATTGATTAATTGAGTTTGCTGACAACTCACAATTAATTAATATATTTATTCGCGAGTGATCCGGTTTAGACCTTTAATATTACATATGGAATAAATTCTCAACCGATCGGGTTTCTTATGTAAGAAACCTTTTTGAACGCCTCACGTGGATTTATCAACTCATGTCACCGAGACGCGATTCTGTACGACTGACAGTCGAGCACTTCTTGCTAAGCCAATGACTACCGCCCAAGACATCACTATTTAGAGCTCAATTTTTTGTTTATGCTTTCGTATTTATTCTACGTTCTTTGCGATTTTGAATTTCAAGTTACTTTTACTTTCATAATTCTTTTGTAATGATTTCAATCTAGTTTTGATTTAGATTGGAATCAATTGTCCCTTTTTATTTCGCAACTCGTTTCTTCAATTCGCAATTCATTTGCTCTCTTTAAATTCATGTCTTTCAATTTTGTTTTCGTTTATTTGTTTAGAATTTATCGTCTTTCGTAATTTATATTTTCCGCCTATCTTTAAAATCTTCAAACAATTTTTACTTGTTTTATTATTGAACAAATAATTAAATTGTCTGTTAAGTTTTCCTTGAGAATACGACTTGGTTGACTTATCATTGCTAGACAACCTCGTTAGATAGCGAGCGACTCAAACAATTTTAGTCGAAACACTGATATTTTTTATATGATATATCATAACTAGTCTCTTTCTTTATTTAATTTTATTTTTTTCTATCGTTTTCTTATTGATGTTTGCATTGAAAGAATCTACTCGGTTTTATCAATGACTTAAGTATCATGTGGTTGATCATTAAATTAAAGGTTTTATTATTATATATTGACATATGGCCCTATCTAAATTCTCTAAAACAAAAGAATACAAACGAAGAAACTTCCTTCGTGTGGAAAAAATAAATAATAACAAAAAGTGTGCAAAATGAGAAGAAATGAAAGTGGAAGTGTCAATTGTTTCACTTTAAGAAAATGCCTCCAAATTTTCCTTTACAACTTTAGTCATGATCAACTTGGACGGGGCTAACTCAGTCCCACTCAGCGTAAGTCCGTTACGGGTCATTTCAGGATAGGCTTATTATGTAGATGAATTTATTGAACCCAATCAAATTGATTCTATTTAATTATTTTTACATGATCTGATTCGTCCCAAATATAATTTAGATTCAACTCAAGTCCATTTCATGACTTTATATTTTGAAATGTTATTTAATAAGTATCTTAATACAATTTTCGTCCCGATAAAAGTGGTCATATTTCTTTTTAACCCATCCCACAAAAGGTTGTGACTTTTCCAAAAAGGAAAAGTTTTTACATTTAAAATATATCACTCATACTTTATTCAAACACAACACTTTATTTTTTTAATCTCCGTGCCGACTCCCTTGTGACCGCTTTTAGGGGGACGAATGAAGTATAAGATAACACTAAATTAAAAAATATGGAGTAGCTTTTAATTGAACTTGGTTACATATGTATAAATTAATTAAAATAAAGTTATAAAAGGTACACATGAAACTGAAACTAAACATATTTTCAAATTCAACATAGACCAATCTTCCAAGCTTTACTCCGAGTCCAAACTTTTCCTAAAAAGTCCAATTTACTAGCGATCTCAGATTCTATTGGATTTAAATATGTAACAAAATCCAACCTAACCATTATGTATGTGGTCTTGAGTAATAACATACTACTTCCTTAGTTGAATAAAATATGAGCCAATAAAAAAAATCAAAAGAATTTATATTTAAATATCGACCCACCCATGCAAATATGACTCAGGATATCCATTTCAGTACACAACTTTATGCTCCAGTGTGGATGACTTATATATGGTGCTGGGTGCATCTATATAATGTTAATATTTAGGCTCAATTAAATTTTAAAACTTTTTCGGATTTATTAAATTTAATTAAATAGTGCTTTCCAATTGGGGCATTGGCCACAGGTTAAAAGATATTTTAGAAGTTCATAAAGGTCCACTTACAAGCCAGGGTCATAAAGTTCGACCATTTCTAAGCACCTCATAATATTTTCGGGCGTTTGAAGATTCAATCATTTCTCTACGATTTCTCTTGCACTGCTCCTTCCAACGGGTTTCGAACGGAAATTTTTTTATTGTCCCACAAACCGACCAGGGAAAATCCACGAACTCAATTTGATTATTCTTTGTTACTAAGTATCTGAACCGAAAAGTGTCTTCTTATGACGCATCAATCAGATAGATTAATCTTTTCGATGAGTTCTAATTACGGGTGGGCCGGAAAAGCCCATCGGACCAGACTATTTTAGATTAACTTTGACAGTTCTAATATATATATATATATATATATATATAGATATATATATGGAAGAGATCAAATGAGAACTAATCCTTAGATAGGAACTAGGAACCAATCTGGACCGTTGATCTTTGTATAATCCATGGTCCAAATTAATTGTGCATCAAATTTATGCATAGAATGCATTGATTAGTGAATAAAAATATATTACCATGTTATGTAATAAGATTCTACGTGTAATGCATCAAAATAATGCATGACATGCATATGTTTTAGTTCTTATATAAAACTTGGTTCTCAGCGGATCCTACCCATAAATATATATATACATACACACACATATATATAGATATAGATATAGGAAAAAGATCAAATAAAAATGGTTATGTATGAGCTAACTAAAAATAAATCTTGAATGTTAAATTATTTAGATCAATGTTACATATTAAAAGATAATTTGATATATATCTTAAAATATTTTATGTCTAAAAACAGAGAACTTGTTATTTTTTCTGACTAGAGTTTATTAATTAGGGTATAGTTTAATTATATCCATTGGATGAAAAATATAGATGGTTCAAATTTATTTTTAGCTAACACAAGGAGATCTATTTTCATTATAATCATCTCCTATATATATATGGTGCATTCATGTGAGAATGCTATCTTAAATGAGAAATATGAATAATTATAGTCCATTGATCAATCCTAAATTAAAGGTCTAGATTTGGTTACATATTATTATTATAAACCACTTTCTCCTTTTAATTGACCGATTAAGGATAAATTTGACAAATAAATTATACATGATGCGAGCATTATATGGAATTGACCTACAATCATGGATTGAATAAAACTGTCCAAATAAAAAATTAATTTATCTTGTAATATATTCTAATGCATTATCTTTGTAAATGTCATGCATTCTACTAGTATAAATATAATGCTTTAAAGTATAAATAATTCTACACACACATTATTTGACTCGAAAAGTGACAATGAAATTTTGCAAATTCTAAGTTATATTTTTTTTTCAAATCCTACATCATCATACTAAAAATAAAAGTAAGAAAAATAATACGTAGTCACGTCATTTGGTGAAACTATGTTTTATATAAAAAAAAATTGCATGCTAATTTCATTGCATTGTACTCCCTTCGTCCCACTAAACTTGGCATAATTTTCTTATTTCGACGTCCCACTAAACTTGATATATTCCTAAAATAGTAAAAGTTATCTCTTTAAAAAGGTGTGGACCCTACCACCTTTATCACTCTTACACTACTTTATGCACTTTCCTTAATAATCGTGCCCAAAAATTTTGTGTCATGCTTATTGAGACGGAGGGAGTATTAATTATAAAGATGCATTACATTATTTGGATTAGTGCATGGAATTATGATATGTGATTTTCTTTTTTATTGTAGCAGTTGAAATGCATGTGTTTGACCTAAAATGTGTACTCTAGGTTCTCGCAAATATACGAGGTCAAGTGTACGTGACAAGTTAACCCCGGTCCAATCTCGATGGAAAACTTAGTAGAACGATTCTAATACTAAGTGTTATTAAAACAAATAAAATAGAAATTCTAAAGACTCTAATCACGATAAACCACGAGAAACATGAAATAAAATAAATAAATAGGAATAATAATAAAATGGTGGGATTCCGGATTTGGGGGCCTAGAGTTAAGAAAATTTATAATCAATTAAATCATAGTCGTATACTCATGCAATTGTTCGTTCATTAAGGGCTTTTTAAAAATTTGAGTAGTTGCTAACTTACGTATTCGTAAATAGACGGGAATCGCGACTCACGTATTAGATCACCTAATAAAAATTCCTCAATTAAGAACAATGATTTGCAATTCATTAATGATTTCCTAGAGTTTCTTAATTACTAACTTTCGTATTCGATAATTAATTCACGTATTCGAATTACACAATAGGAAAATCACAAATAATAAATATAATTCCTACGTTTCCAATTTGGAATTATTGCTTGATTAAACCCTAGGTTAAATTCTAGAATTATTTCTCAATCTCATTTAGAATAAAAGGGAATTAAATGGTGATCAAACATTCAATTCAATTACGCTCAAGTTTAATTAAAACATGAATCAAGAATAATCAATAATTAATCAAAGAGATTCTAAGTCCTAGTTAGAGAAAGACAATCAATCCATATAACAATCAAAACTAAGAATTAAAACATACTTACTAGATTAAATCTTGGATTGAACGTCAAACTTGCCCTCAATCCTTCGTCTCGAGGTGAAATTACAAAGAAAATAAAGTTTCTAAGTGTTCTAGTGTTATAGATATGAAAAAGGGAAAAAAATGTAAATAACATGTGAAATTTCGTGTTTAAATAGCTTAAAATGAGTTCTAAAATCGCGTCCAGCGGCCGCTGGGCTATGCTCTCTGTTTGCTGTAGCATTCGGGTCCCAGCGGTCGCTGGACTATGCTCTATGTTTGCTGCAGCATTGTCCACCCAGCAGGCACTGGACCCCTGGTTCTGCTTTCTCCGCACAACCACCCCTACAGGCACTGCATGTTCATCGCTTGAGGGGTGGCTCGTGCTACACCGTGTCATGCTCCGGGCCTTTTTAGAACCCTCGGCTCGTCCTCGCCTCGTGCATTACGCTTTCTCGCTTCAAGTTGCACCTCCACGACTCCATTTCACAAATTCGACACCCGGCGTAATAACGAACAAAATACTAAATAAATTTAACTAAAATACTACGAAATGCGACTCGAAAACACGTGTAAAAATACGACAAAAAGTACCAAACATCATGATAATATGATATGTGATGCCTTGCACTGCTTAAATTATTGAATTATTTTAATTTTGGTCATTGCAGTAATGCGTTGTACTAATTTTGTAAATACATTATATTATTTTAATTAATGTATCGAATTCAAATGTATCATATTATCTAATTTACTTATTGTATTTTATTGCATTCTTGATTCCTGTTAAAATATTAATATATGTTTAATCCTTTGTAACCTATGGATAGATGATGGTAATATATTGCTAAAATTAATGGTTGGAACCGGATAAATTAAGGAATTCTTAGTATTATTAGATTGTTGCCCAACGGGATTAATATTTTTATAAAATTTATAAAAATATTTGACATCATTTCGTTTATTACTATTTGTTGTCATAGATATATGAACTACTTATTTATATACTAAATATTTATAGTAAAAATCATTAATTATGTTGACTTGCTTATATAAACTTGCAATCGTTCTAAAATTAATGAAGAAAAATAAATTTACAAGTTGATATATATATATATATAGTATAAATATAAAATTCTCGTAAACTTGTATATTAATAGACTAGTACTAACAACTTAATAATCTTTTTGAATATGTTTGAATTTAATTTATATACTCATTCGTTCTAAAGTAAAATAAAAATAATTTTAATACTCATTATTATTAAAGGTATTCAAAAGAATCGTAATCGGCAGTTCTGAGAATCGAATCGTCAACAATTATTAAAATTCTAAATTGCAACAATAGATGAAGCAGTTCGGTCTCAGTTTTGATTTCAAATGTTCAGAATCGTGAACCAATTTATTTTCGTCTTACGGCCATATAATAATATGTGTTATAAATTCGAATATATAAAATATATATTATAAATATATATTACTAATGAAAATAAACTATATTTGAATATTTATAAAATCTAACCAATTTATTTGAATTTTATGTATGCGTATTCATCTCAAAATTAATAATTGTCTTGTTACACATCTTTATCCATTAATCACTCATCTTTGTCCAAGCCCGTATGAAAATAAACTCTGATTATATGAATTAATTTATTTATATGCTTATATACACTCACAATTTGATTAAAAATTAAATATATATACATGTGTTTGCTACAAAAATTAAATATATATGAATTTTATTGGGTGTGAATAATTTATTTAAATTATTTATTTGTAACTACAATGCATACATTTCTTCACGTGCTAATATAATTCAAATTATTTTGTGAAATGAAATATATAAACACATGATCAATTTTTTCATGTGCTCATATAAGTAGATAGTTTTATCCATTATTTTTAAATGTGTACGTTTTTTTTTATCTTTGTACTACCCCACTCTTTTAATCATAGTATTGATAAGATTTTACTATATTAGAGTTCTCATATCCGTTATGTCACGCCCGCTATCTACTAAGTTTAGTGAAGTCGGAAACGTGACCAATGAAAGGAATAAACAACGAGAGCCAGACAATGAATATTCCTCTCATAACATAAATCAAGGATTCATCCCGTAAATCCGTGAAGTCAGAGTCATAAGCTCGTTACATCACATAACTAAATTAAAGGGTTTAAATCTCGGTATTATTACATAAGGGTCTAGCAGCGGAAATGTAGGATCGCATAGACGAAATCCTACGTGTATGAAGACACGTAGAACCCCCAAGAGTCAGCTACTAGGAGACCGATAAAAAGCCCAACGTAGCACCCGTATCTACTTCGTTCTTAACCTACACGTTTAGAAATACATGCAGGGTTGAGTACAAATTGTACTCAGTAGACAAGTGCCAAAATCGCACACGTACATATATAACTGTGAAGCCATTCTAAGTGATACATAGGGATTTTTGTCTCTAAAGCACCTATGTTCACAAAAGCATTTATTTGAGAAAGTTCTATGTTCGACTGCGCAGTCTATATTCTTTTGTAATCAATCATATCTGAAGCTTCTTTGTGCAGGGGAAGTGGCCACTTCCCACAGACACTCGACCGGTCAACATCTAGATGACTCACAGTCCTGTGTACACTAGTCCGAGTAGTATATCTAATCTATTGGGACCCGAATTCGATTATAAATAAACAGATAGACATCATACATAAATCAAAACATTTAAGGCAAAACAGTGCTTTGAAAATAACTCGTTTCATTTTGAAGATATGCACACATATTTTTATAGAGTGAGAAAAGCCTACTTGAGTAGTCTTGACTGGTGACTGCTTCGTTCTCGAACTATGGTTCCGACCTTTCGTCACAACCTTTAAATAAATCTCGAGTAAGTTACATTTACCAAGTATATCTAATACTTCTAAGCTTGAGGAAGTATTACCCTTAGCTATTTTGAGGATTATTCTCGGTCTTTTAGCTCAACTATTATACGAGTCTAGGAGTCATATTTCTAGAGGTGTTGTTTGAGGATTTCTAATCAAGCTATGGTTTAGAAACTTATTATCCCCGAAGAATTAATTATTGGGTAAAGTAAGTAAAGGAAATTTCTAAGTTAATATTTTGATCCTTGAATAAAAATAATAAAGTCTTATGAGTTAGGTTAACTCAAGTGATCATACTCTAAGTATGCTTTATAATTTAACCATTTATGATTAAATTAAATAAATTGAATTTTCTTAATTCAATTAGAAAATCTCATTTTTAGACATAGCCCAATAATTTGAGTCTTGGTACCTTAATTGAATAATTAACCCAATTAGGATTAATTAATAATTTCTTAGTCCATTAGAATTTATTAAGTCCACCCCTTAATTTAATTGGCCTATGCCCAACACTCTAAATAATTCAACTAGCTTCTAGGCCCATTAATTATTCTAACTTAAGTCCACTATTTTGCATTATTTAGGCCCGTGGAGAATATATCTCGGCCTAGTGATTTAAATCATTCGGCCCATGAATCATCTTACTTAAGACTAGTCATCCCTTTTATTTTTGAAGCCCATTTACTTAGTATCAGGCCCACAAACCCGGCCCATACCTAGCCCGGTTCTAGATCATTCTTTTCTACCTAAACCCTACTCTAATACAGACACAACACACACACCCCTTTCTCCCTTCTGCCTATCGCCCCTTTCTCCGACTCCAGCGACATCCTCGACTTCGCCGCTTCGCCGCCGTGTCTCCTTCTCACCAATCTCCAATTGTTTTCTCTACCACTTCGCCGGATGTTTTGTCCTCGTCAAAGCCCAGCCGAAGCGGCGTCTCCTTTTCCCTTCACGGAATGCGGCAGTTGCCGAATTCCTTCGCCATGCGCCCGACGCTCTCCACCTCTACTCGTCACGACCAGGAGAAATCCTCACTGAAGTCCTCACTGTCGCCAGAGCTTCGGCGAGCAGCTATCCCCGATGAATCTTGCTGCCACTGACTCAGGTGAGGTAGAATTTCTCCCTTCCTTATTTAATTTCTCCTTTACAGATTTCATTGTCGTATTTTTATTAAGGTTTTGGTGTTCTTCTATGCTTAGTTATGGGTTTGTAAATTAAGAGGAGTTGTGGAAGAGATTTTATTTTCAGTTTTTGGTTTAATGATTTATTTCCTTAATTCGTTCCTGGAGTGGAGATGTTTGGGCTGGGGTGACTCGACTTGGTCTGAAAACGGGTGGATTCGGGGCTGGACAACCCGTTTCCAAGCTGTTGGGGCTCACGGATGGAGCTCGCTTGCTGGGATAGCTCGCTGCCCTAGAGCTATGGGGCGAGGTGATCTGTTGCAGACCTGGAGATGGCTTATTAGCCTCAGCTAAGTCTCTTGTCCATTTCTCCTTCTTTAATTTGATGAAGTTTCCATGATATAGTTTGTTTTAATTAATAGGCTGAGTTGGAGTTTGGAATTTTGGGTCTAATGTGAGTTTAGGTAGGTGTGGATCTTATTATTGAAATTTTCATGACTTGTGAGTTGGTTTAAATTTCTGCATCTTATTTTCTTAAAGTCATGTCATTTCTAAATCTGAATATTCAATTATGGGTTCACATTTTTGGGGTATGAGGTGTGCTTAAATCTGCCTACGTTATGAAATTGAGCATGACCATAGATCTATGCTTCTGACATCTGAAACAAGGAGAAGTCTTAAGTTTTGAAGTCTTCTAAGTTAGCTAGAAAGTAACTTGCATGCTATGTCCTTAGTTGAGTTGAAGCAATGAATGTCTAAACTTGAAAGTTGGGTTTAAGTTCAATGATAACAACTAAACTCTACTAGTACGGAGTTCTAACATGTATGCATATATTACTAAAGACTTGAGTTTCAGTTCTTTGTTTACCTTAGGAGTGATGGTGGTCTGTTGAGTTGGGTTTGTACAGATTCCCCTCCTAAGCTCCTCTACAGGTGTTTTAAACTTCCCCTTAAGTAGTTAGGTTGCTTGAAGTTGACAAGTTTTTCTCCAGCCTTTACTCCTTGCTGAGCTTTAAGTGTGGGATGTATCTATGTGGTGTCTTGAGTGAGTTTTTGGGGTGTGGAAGAGTCCCTCCCGTAAGGTAATGACCACCTATTTATAGTGTTGAGCTGGTTTGTCAATGTTTGCAACATCATCAAAATCTCATCAAATATGTTCTAATATCTTTCAGTGTACAGCTGGATGATTTCTCAATGGTCCTATCTATGTTGCAGATATATCTTGGTAAGAGGTTTGAATTTGACTTCACTATGTTCAGAGGGAGAGGCTTCTTCGAGTGTTCTGGCCTGCTCTCTTCTCCCTCCTCAAGATCTTCCCACTTTCTCTAATAAGTGTTGATTCCCCTTTCTGCATGGGTTGTTCTAATTTGTTTCATTCTATTTTAAGGTTTTTCTTCTCATTTCCTACTGCAGTCCCTATCCTAGACATAGCAAATCCTAGTTGTCCTCTCATTTCATTTTCTAACATTGTTTCTTGTTTCTTCTTACAGATTTTTTTTGATGGGCTCATGGAATAGAGCAAAAGCTGCCCTTTCCCCTACACATAGGCAGCAGGATTCTCTGCCCTTGAGACTGCCACACTTTCTCCCTAGTAGCCTGTCTCTCTCTCTTTTCTTAATTCACTCTTTAGTCCATTCCTTTATTCAGATTCTTAGTTTGTTTTGTTACCCCAAGTAGACGATCTTCTGCATTGTCTTGGGTATTTAATACTGTTTTGTAATATGGAAATTCTTCAGTTACGGAACTAGTGTATATGTCTCATTGGTACAGGTTTATTTTATTTTATATTTTTTTGTCCTTATATAAAGTTTGTATTTCTGAAATGAAGAAACACATATCCACCCCACACTTATGTGTATGTCGATTTTTGCCCTTTTAAAACTTAGATTTTTTTTTTATTTCACCAGCTTAATAATCGTCATCACCTAAACCGTGAATAACCGTTATCATTACTGATGATTTCCACTACTGGCATCAAACATACTAAGATGCAGATTTGTAACACCCGAGTATTTTATACCGGGCTTATAAGTGTTTAAAAAAATCCCAAGAATAAAATTTTGCATTAGAAACTTTATTTTGAAGCTTGCTGCCAAGTTTCAGCGAAAATGGAGACCAAATCTCCGCTCTTTCGAGAACCGCTTATACTTTTATAACGGGTAACAAGAGCAAATAGGGGATTCATTCAAAATTAGATATTTTTAAATTAGATATTTTGAAATTTAGATATTTTGAAATTTAGATATTTAGATATATCTAAGAAGCGAAATACGGGATTCATTCGAATGCCCGGATTTGAAGTCCGAGCCGAGATATGGACAAAGCGCGATAATTTACATACACTTTTATCGCGATACGGACCATACGCGGAAATTTTATTTTTGACGTCAGTGAATAGTAAAACCGAGAACTCGAGAACTCGAGAAATTGAGAAAACTCCTATTTTTCGATTTTATAGCGAGTAATGAGAAAATTCCAAAGAAGTTTAATAAAATTTATTTCAGAAGAAACGAAATTTTAAATTGATATTTATCAAGAAATCGAGAAACAAGCATTTTCTCGATTTACGTTCAATTCGATCGGGCCAAACCCCGACTTAATTAGTTCACGAGAGACGAAGATATTTTTAATGAGTTAGAAAGACGAGTGTGCTGATTCCCGTTTCAACCAAGATAGATAAATAACAAAGAATCGGATCGAAAATATCTAAGAGGCGAAAAGACGATTTGGACCCCGGATATTTAGATATTTTGAGGGGCAACTTGTGGCCTATAAAAGACCACAAAGTCAACCCCCAATTCATTTCTTACGTGAGTTTCACATAAGCAGTGCATTATTGGCGTGAGAGAAAAAAAGAAAAGAGGAGGAGTTTTGATCCGATTTTCGTTCCGTTCGTCTCGTTTTTCCGATTTCTTCGAAATCTAATTCGATAGAAAGGTAGCCCTCGATCTTATCTACGTTCCTAGGGTTTTATTTTCATGTTTTGAGCTTGATGAAAAAGTGAAATAGGGGCTGCCCTCTTTTCGATTTTTATCGAGTCGAGCCCGAATCGAAAAATGTCGAGAATTAATGTTGCTCGTATGAGTTAGATGAACGTGTGTTTTAAGTTTCAATGAAATCTAAGCATGTTAGGTTTTGAGAAGTTAACTTGAGCTCGTCGTTTTATATGTTTTCGATTTTTCTCGGATGAATCGAATAGACGAGCATGTATATAGGTTATATACGAGTATTATGTGAATTTACGAAAATTAATCGAGCATGTTTTAAAAAAAAATGAGTGATGGTTCCTGTTGTATTGAGCACCAGCGATACAATTCAAACATGTGTAGATATGATGAAAAACAGCATGATAACATAATAATTCAATAAATGTGAATTACGTTAAATTGAACATAATAGGTTTATTGTGGACTACTCAAACGTCATGTGCTATAAATTGTGTGTTTGGTATTGTGTTTTTTTTTGTATGTATCGTTGCAGTATTAATCATGCACAATCACAAATGTATTTTTGTTTATATACTACCAGTTTTACATAACTTTGTGACTTTCATTATGTCTGTATGCATACCATTTGCTGAAATACATTGCTGCAATGCAATTAAGGATATCAAGTGTTTAGTTTTTTTTTTATTTAATAAATGTGTTTTATAGTAATTGTTTGTAATAAAATCTATGTATACATTTTGACGTATATTCGCTTATGAGAACGTGCTCACTGATGTTTGCAAAAATATTCGTACTTAGTAACATATTAAATTTTGTGTCTCATCTGTGCATGTATGATATTCATAGATGTTTTGATCTTAGACGAGCATGAGTGCTGAGAAATGATCAAACATCAAGTTATGTGTTTAATCAAAGTCAAAACATGGCTTGATTAGAAATCATCGAACGACCCTCCTAGAATTTAAATCCGAAACTCGAACGATAGCCGAGTTAAAAGAACTGAGAATAATTCTCAAATAACAAATGATAATAATTCCTTACACTTAGAGAATATTAGATGCACTCGAAAATGTTATCTCACTTGAGATTTCTTTAAAGGGTACGACGAAAGGTGAGGACCGCAGTTCGAGAAAGAAGCAGTCGTCAGTCAAGACGATCCAAGTAGGCTTTCTTATACTAAAAGAAAATATGCGTGTTTATCCGCATTTATGTTATTTCTTTTCAAATAGCTTTTGAATTGAAATTTATATTTCAACTATTGTCTTGCCATAAATATTTTATGTTTTGTATGATACATATCTGCTATGATTACGAAATCGAATTCGGGTTCCAGTGGGTAAGCATCCCCACTCGAACTAGTGTACACAAGGACCGTGAGTCATCTTAGCGGGTTGGCCGGTGAAGGTGTCCGTGGAAGATGGCCACCTTCCCGGCACACAGAAGTTACAGATATGCTTGATTACTAAAGAAATTAGACTGCGCAGTCGAATTTTAAAGAATCACAAAAGAATTTAGTGAACATAGGTACTTTCAGATAAAATCCCTATGTTTCACTTTGAGATGGCAATGACAATTATATATGTATGAGTGCGATTTTGGCATGTGCCTACTGAGTACGTTTGTACTCGGCCCTGCATGTATTTATAAATGTGCAGGTTGAGACATGATGAATGGAGGTGCTATGACGGGCTTGTCAGTCTTTTGCGTAGTTGAACTCTTGGGGGTTTACGTGTCTTCATACACGTGGACTTATGTAGATCCTTTTCCGCTGCAAGAGGTTTTATCAGTTTTGTTTGACGAAGGTGTCAATTAAGAGTTAAACTCTTTGTTATGAACTAAAACTCAGTTATCGAAATGTCCTTTCGTTTCAGTCAAAGCTTTCAGGGTTTCACTTTACCTTCATTTATCTATTCTATAGTCGCGCACCAGACTTTGCCACGAGGGCGGAGGATGGGGTGTGACAAGATTATTATTAATGATTCCAAAAGCCACAATTTAAATCAAGATACTTGGTATTAGGTGATAGTCACTTAACTCAATATAATTAGCTCATGTATGTCATAACTTAATAATTAGCGACACCGGCTCATGATTAAATATTCGAATGCATCAAATTATTAATCCCACGAAAAGATAACATCCAAATTATTAGACTAGTTGAGTGAGTTGACAAGCCTAGCACTCCGACACATCACGCTCAACGAGAAAGAGGTAAACATTTTAAGAAGTTAAAGTTTTATGTTTTAAGAGGAATAAGCATGTTTCTATCAGCTGAAATTTGAGATTTGAAAAGAAATGAATGTATTTCTTTTCATTTAATGTTCAAGATTTATAAAGAAATGAAGGTATTTCTTTCTAATTGAAGTTTGAGATTTTTTTTAAGAAATATACGTATTTCTTTAGTATGAAGTTGAGTATTGAAATAAGAAAAAGTATGCTCTACGAGAAAAGTTTTTAAGATGTTTTGAAGTGAAGTTGTTAAGTGAAAGCAGTAAGAACGATTCTTTTCAAAGTTGAAGTTTAAATGTTTCTTTTAAGATGAGTCATAATCATTGTCATGACGTTAGAGCTTTTTCCTATGAACGTAGAATGCTTTAAGATGTATGTTCCCTTTTGAAAAGAGAACTTGTTCCCTTTAGAAAAGAGAACTTAGACGAGAACTTAGAAGAACTTTTACAAGCTACTCGAAATCGAGAACGAGAACAATCGGGACAAAGAAGAAACAAAAGAACCAAAAAAAATGAGAATATCCAAAACAAAGGCTAAGGCCAATTACGAGAAAACAAAAGAGGAAGATCTTCTCTTTCATGAAGAATCAAGATCACGACTATGATCTGATAAGTTATCGTTTCTACTGTAGAATCTAAACCGAATAAAACTGTTAACTCGGTTGTTAAGATTTAATTATCCTTGCGTAATAAATCTTAAATCTAGATTTTTCAAGAATTTTATAATGATAATTATAGCATACTAGAAGCCTCAAGAAGTTATCATCGTTGATGATGAGTCATCGATCTAAACTCTTAAGCAATTTTGGTTTTAAACCAAATCCTTCTCACGAAATTATCAAGCATGTTAAGAAAGTTTAATTAGTGGTCTTATTCATGTTAAGATGACAACAAATGATAAGACGAAAAGGTACCAAATTTTAGAATCAACTACATAAGTTTTGAGATATCATAAAGAAAAGAATCAGAGGATCTCAGTGAGTTCCTAGCATCCTATTCCTACCGTTGGAGAGATCTAATAATACATAAGTTTCGAGAACACTCAGATACAAGAACAACCCAAAGAAGGGTGGAAAAGCTTGAGAAGCAATCGAGAAAAAGCCAAAGGAAAAGAAGATGATAGAAAGGTAGTGGATAACTCCACTATAGAGCCATGAACTTAAGAATATGGATCTATATAGTAAAGAAAATATCTGAATAAGATAAGATGTTAACTCAGTAGAATGTCATCGAGAAGATCTTGACGCCCAAGAGGCGGAGGTAAAGATCAAGGTTCTAGAAACATAGATAAAAGACATGAACTTGAACGAGAAGTAACCTCACCCTCCCATCGCCTGAACATAGAATTGAGGAACTATTTTTTGACATAAGCCACCTATTTTCAACGGAATGGGAGATCTTACTAAAGAAGAAGTTTGGGTATGAACTTTAGAATGCATCATTAACTTTCGGCGTTGTACGGATCAAGAATGCATGATGTGCATTTCGTTACCAACAGATGAGATCAACATATTTATGGTGGGAAGCACACAGATAGACTATGACCCATGAACCACTAGGAAAATTTACTTGGAAGAGTTCAAGATATGAATATACGATAAATATATTCCTTAGAGTTGTAGTAAGAAGAAAGAGATGGAATAATATAATCTAAGCAATGAAGGATACCTGTAACAGAATACGATCGAGTGTTCTGTTATATGGCACGATATGCGCCAGAACAAGTAGACACGGATGAGAAAATGGCTGAAAAGTTTTGTGCCGGTCTGAGGTACGAAATTGGGATGGTATTGGCAAGCCATGGGGGATCGTCTTACACTACATCCCTCAACCGAGCTCTTGACATTGAGGCTGCTATGCCATTAGAAAAACATACAGCTACTGCAACTATGATGTCCACCCAAACATATCTCAAGGCTTTAAAAACAAGAGGAAATGGGAGGATAACCGGAACGACAGCCCATTTCAAAGAAACCATGGGAAGAGCAAACACGTTCCCAAGACGACGAGAAATAGAACCCGACCATTCAGAGAGGGAACTATTTAGAATTTTTTTTTCTATTTGTCTCAAGTGCAAGAAGATGCACGGCGGAATATGTATAGCAGATAGCGACAGGTACTTTGTGTGTGGCCAGAAGAGGCACTTCGCAAACTATTTTCCTACTAGACAGTAGGAAACAGGCGCAAGGTCTAGTCAAACAGTGACGGACCAGCATATCCGAGCAATTCAGGCTCAACCCAAAAAAATATATCAGCAACCTCAGCAGTTACCACCACCCCCACCACTACCACCTTAGTACCAACGACGCAAACATGAGAAACAGCCATGACAGACCAAGCTTATGCAATGAAATAGAAATAGTTTGAAGAAAATCAGGGAACCTGACAAGTAGGGACACCCTCCTCAACACACCAGTAATTATTTTGTTTGATACTGGAGCTTCCCATTCTTTCATTGCTCAAACATGTGTAGAGAACATAAGACTGGAACTAGAACCAGTAGAGACAACCTTAAGAATTTCTTCACTGTTGAGAGGAAATACTACTCTCACACATTCTTGCTCTAACCTAAGCTTGGATTTAGGATCACTTAAGGTTTTTGCGAACAATCTTAGCGTAATCTCGATGACGGACGTGGATAAAATCTTAGGCATGGATTGGCTAGCCCAAAGATATGCCCTAATCCTTTACAAGAAAAGACAAATCTCATTCCCATATCTAAGAAAAATAACCCACGAGTTTTCATGAGATTACCATAAACAAGAAGAAGGCAGTTATTTCAGCACTGCAAGCCACAAAGTTAGTAAGGAAATGTTTGGACCTACTTATGATACACAAGTGGAGAAGTAAAGGAAGAAAGGAAGATTTCAGATGTCTCCATTTTACGAGAATACTCAGATGTATTTTCAGAAGTACTGCCAAGATTACCATCAAATGGACAATTAGAATTTATAATCAACCCAGAACCATGATCAACACCAATGTTCAAACCATCATTTACGATGATCCCTAAAGATTTAGAAGAACTCAAGATGCAACTTCAAGAACTTTTGGACTTAGGTTTTATCAGTCCTAGTGTATCACCTTAGGTGTCACATGTGCTTTTCATGAAAAAGAAAAGGATGGAATTCTAAGAACGTGCATAGACTACAAAGGTTTGAACAAGCTGACACTCAAGAACCGATATCCTTTACCCAGGATTGACGACTTGTATGATCCACTAAAGGGAGCAAGTGTCTTCTCAAAGATAGATTTGAGATCAGGATACCACCAACTGAAAATCCGACCGGAAGATGTTCCTAAGACTGCCTTTCGAATCTGGTATGGTCACTATGAGTTTATAGTGATGCCTTTTGGATTAACCAATGCACCGCGGTGTTCATGGACCTGATCAACCGTGTGTTCCACCCTTACCTCGACAAGTTGTCTTGGTCTTTATAGATGATGTTCTTATCTACTCGAAGAATGAAGAAGAATATGATAAACATCTAAGAATCACCTTAGAAATCCTCCGAAACGAGAAGTTCTATGTTAAATTCAGCAAGTGTGAATTTTGGCTTAGTGAAGTAATGGTTCTTGGACACATTGTGTCTTCTGAAGGAATCAAGTTTAAGTGGTCTCTAGAATGTGAAGCCAATTTTCAGCTTTTGAGAGAAAAGTTGACTACCGCCCCGATACTGGCAATCCCAGAACCCAACAAAGAGTATGTAGTCTATATGGATGCATCCAAGAACGGATAGGATGTGTATTGATGCAAGAAGGAAAATTCATAGCCTATGCATCGCGACAACTCAGACCACACGAGCTTAACTATCCCACTCATGATCTGGAACGAGCTGCAGTAGTGCATGCTTTGAAAATTTGGAGGCACCACCTTTACGGAGTTCGGTGTGAAATTTTCACGGATCATAAAAGTCTCAAGTATTTCTTCGAGCAGAAGGATCTCAACATGAGATAGAGAAGATGGTTAGAATTAGTAAAAGATTACGACTGCGATATCAATTACCATCCGGGCAAAGCTAACGTCGTAGCTGATGCTCTAAGTCGTAAAATCTCGTCAAAGATCGCATTTCTACTAACTCAAGAGGCAGACCTTTTAAGAGAGTTCAATACGATGAACTTAGAAGTCTTACAGCCTCTCGAAACTGTAGAAGGAGTTCTCGCCACCTTAGTGATAGAACCAGACCTGAGAGGTCGAGTTCTAGAAGCACAAAGGTTGGACGAGAAATTGGAGAAGATACGGCTCAAGGTGAGAAATAACGACGTCACAAACTACAGCGAAGAAGCTGACAACACCATCACCTTTGAAGGAAGATTGTGCATTCCGCACGGTGAGAAGCTCAAAGACGAGATCATGAGCAAAGCACACGATACGCCCTATACCGCTCACCCGGGGAGTACAAAGATGTACCAGGATTTGAAAAAGAAATTTTGTTGGGACGGTATGAAACGAGACATAGCCTCTTTCGTGGAGAGATGTTTAGCTTGTCAACAAGTGAAAGCATTATACCAAAGACCCTATGGGAAACTACAGCCGTTAGAGATCCCAGAATGGAAGTGGGAACACATAGCGATGGATTTTGTGACTGGATTGCCCAAATCCAAGAGAGGAAATACTGCCATTTGGGTAATCGTGGATCGGCTCACAAAAACTGCTCATTTTGTACCTATAATGATCACGTACGGTTCAGATAAGCTGACTCAATTGTACGTGCGAGAATCATACGCCTGCACGGCGTACCTATCTCGATAACGTCAGACCGAGACTCGAAGTTTACATCTAGATTCTGGATAAGCTTGCAGAAAGAGTTAGGTACGAGACTAAATTTCAGTACTGCTTTTCATCTTCAAACTGACGGACAGTCCGAAAGGACTATTCAAACTCTGGAAGATATGTTGAGAACCGTGATTCTTGACAGAAGCGGAAGTTGGGAAGCAGTACTACCATTAATTGAGTTTGCCTATGACAACAGCGATCAGGCAACAATAGAAATGACACCATATGAGGCATTGTATTGGGACGAAGTTGGAAAAAGAGCCATAGTGGGCCCAGACTAAGTCGGCGAATTGATAGAGATCGTTCGCCAGATTAGAGGAAGAATCAAATAAGCTCATATTAGACATAAGTCTTATGCTAACACTCATAGAACCGAGCTACAATTTGAAATATGAGATAGAGTTTTCTTAAAGGTTTGTCCTTCTAAAGGATTAATCATATTTGATGTGAAAAGAAAATTTAGACCTCGTTTTATTGGATCGTACAAAATTCTTGAAAAGAATATGTCCAATGGCATATACATTAGTCTTACCACTTAGTTTTGGAAACGTTCACGACGTGTTCCATGTGTCACAACTTAGAAAATACGTGTTTGATCCAAAGCATGTTATTCATCAAGGAGAGATGATTTTGAAACCTGACTTGAGAAGTAGAATCTTAGCTGCTCGAATAAAAGAAGAGGAAAATAGGATTAAATTTTGAAACTTTGTTTCAATGAGTTCAGTTCATGAGTAAGCTTTGAAACTCTGTTTCAATGAGGAATGAGAACTTAGAAAGCTTTCGAACTTTTCTAAGGTAGTAGTTTCCAAAAGAGAGATTAGTCAAATGTACTCTAAGATGCATTATCACAAGTGTGAAAGAACATAGAACGATGGATTAGTAGGGGTTATCTATTATCCCGATGAACATATATGTTAAGTAAGATGAATGAATCGGAATACATTAGAATGAGAGGGACTCCGAGGATATGCAGGAATGAGACTGCATATCCAAAGAGAGCTTAAAAGATATGGTCAAAGAATGAAGGACTCGAAGGAGCAGTGACCCAAGATGATCTCAACGAATGACATTATACGATTAGTGATACAATCATGGTCACCTTATTCGGTAGTATACCTCAACGAAGATTCGATTCGGCTATTGATTTATCGCTAGATTTCTTAGAGAGTTATAACCTGAACGATGCGTGAGTTCAATTCATGAGTAGCAAATTCAGTTTCAGTAGAACGTAGAGAATAAGAGAGTTCAATTTCAATTTCAGTTTCATTTTCTGTTTAGTGGAACGTAGAAAGTTTTGGTTCAGTTCAAGTTTAGTTTTAGCTCAGCTCATTCAATCCAGTTCAATTCAGTTCAATTCAGCTCAGCTCAGTTCTGTTCTGTTCAGTTAATTTCAGTTTATTCAATTCAATTCATGGGTATTGTCACGAAAAATGCAAGTTATTAAATTCCTTTCAGTAATCAATTATATCATTGAGTTGAACTCTATGATCTTAATGCAATTAAGAAGTCATATGAGGTCCTTCTAAACTCTATAGTAAAAGAAGTTCTAGTCAAGACAACCATTGAAATATTATCCCATGTGATCAAGAAGATCTCAGTAGTTGTCATTCTGGTCTTCGGACCCTAAAGCTCAGCATTTTTGAAATTTAGTTGGGTTCATTCCTTTATTTCTAATATTTAATCGGTTGACGTCTGTCTCTAAACTGTTTGTCCAACCTTCGCTTAAGTTATCATTAGAGATGATGGACCCACATGATTGATAAGTTATCACAATAAATTTTCTTAAACCTTCGGAACTAAGACGTATTCGGTATATGGCTATCTAGGTACAATGATTATAGTTTTGAGATTTTATATGCTGAGGACATATAGTAAGTGCTAACATTGTATATTGTAACGTGGGTTGTCTCCATGTTACCGTATGCCACTTCGAAGAAGGGATAAAGTTTAGAATGAAGATAAGAATGAGGTTCCTTATGATGAAAGTGAGGTTACGCTTATGCCGCCACCTCAGAGAAACGGCCATCCTTCAGTGGATGTGCAACCCAATGACGCAGAACTATGAGTCAAAGTTCTGGAAAGAAATAGAGAAACGATTAGAGTGATATCTTCTCGCAGTTAGAGAGATACACTAAGTTATGATATAATATTCATCGATTAAGGTGCTCGACGGGATTCGTTCCGGAGTACAAGTATGTTAAGTTTCTCGACGGGACTCGTTCCGGAGTACAAGTGTGATAAAGTTGCTTGACGGGATTCGTTCCGGAGCATAAATGTGATAAAAGAATGCAAGGCATAGAAACGGTCCAAGAAAGGAATAAAGTGATTTATATAAGTCGAGATGAATGTTAAAGAAGTGCAAGAGAGATAAGAGGAGAATGATATCTACCTGGGTGACGATATGAGTTATGTAGAAAAATCCGTATCTACTTCTGGATCGAAAGTTTCAAGAGTTATTGAATGAGTAGTTGTCAGAAATGTTACCCTCGAGATTAACAAATTTCGGGACGAAATTTATGTTAAGGGGGATAGAATGTAACACCCGAGTATTTTATACCGGGTTTATAAGTGTTTAAAAAAATCCCAAGAATAAAATTTTGCATTAGAAACTTTATTTTGAAGCTTGCTGCGAAGTTTCAGCGAAAATGGAGACCAAATCTCCGCTCTTTCGAGAACCGGCTTATACTTTTATAACGGGTAATAAGAGCAAATAGGGGATTCATTCGAAATTAGATATTTTTAAATTAGATATTTTGAAATTAGATATTTTGAAATTTAGATATTTTGAAATTTAGATATTTAGATATATCTAAGAAGCGAAAGACGGGATTCATTCGAATGCCCGGATTTGAAGTCCGAGCCGAGATATGGACAAAGCGCGATAATTTACATACACTTTTATCGCGATACGGACCATACGTGGAAATTTTATTTTTGCCGTCAGTGAATAGTAAAACCGAGAACTCGAGAACTCGAGAAATTGAGAAAACTCCTATTTTTCGATTTTATAGCGAGTAATGAGAAAATTACAAAGAAGTTTAATAAAATTTATTTCAGAAGAAACGAAATTTTAAATTGATATTTATCAAGAAATCGAGAAACAAGCATTTTCTCGATTTACGTTCAATTCGATCGGGCCAAACCCCGACTTAATTAGTTCACGAGAGACGAAGATATTTTTAATGAGTAAGAAAGACGAGTGTGTTGATTCCCGTTTCAACCAAGATAGATAAATAACAAAGAATCGGATCGAAAATATCTAAGAGGCGAAAAGACGATTTGGACCCCGGATATTTAGATATTTTGAGGGGCAACTTGTGGCCTATAAAAGACCACAAAGTCAACCCCCAATTCATTTCTTACGTGAGTTTCACATAAGCAGTGCATTATTGGCGTGAGAGAAAAAAAGAAAAGAGGAGGAGTTTTGATCCGATTTTCGTTCCGTTCGTCTCGTTTTTCCGATTTCTTCGAAATCTAATTCGATAGAAAGGTAGCCCTCGATCTTATCTACGTTCTTAGGGTTTTATTTTCATGTTTTGAGCTTGATGAAAAAGTGAAATAGGGGCTGCCCTCTTTTCGATTTTTATCGAGTCGAGCCCGAATCGAAAAATGTCGAGAATTAATGTTGCTCGTATGAGTTAGATGAACGTGTGTTTTAAGTTTCAATGAAATCTAAGCATGTTAGGTTTTGAGAAGTTAACTTGAGCTCGTCGTTTTATATGTTTTCGATTTTTCTCGGATGAATCGAATAGACGAGCATGTATATAGGTTATATACGAGTATTATGTGAATTTACGGAAATTAATCGAGCATGTTTTAAAAAAAAATGAGTGATGGTTCCTGTTGTATTGAGAACCAGCGATACAATTCAAACATGTGTAGATATGATGAAAAACAGCATGATAACATAATAATTCAATAAATGTAAATTATGTTAAATAGAGCATAATAGGTTTATTGTGGACTACTCAAACGTCATGTGCTATAAATTGTGTGTTTGGTATTGTGTTTTTTTTTGTATGTATCGTTGCAGTATTAATCATGCACAATCACAAATGTATTTTTGTTTATATACTACCAGTTTTACATAACTTTGTGACTTTCATTATGTCTGTATGCATACCATTTGCTTAAATACATTGCTGCAATGCAATTAAGGATATCAAGTGTTTAGTTTTTTTTTTTATTTAATAAATGTGTTTTATAGTAATTGTTTGTAATAAAATC
The DNA here is from genome assembly GCA_026898415.1 of Leonotis leonurus. Lineage (NCBI taxonomy): Eukaryota > Viridiplantae > Streptophyta > Magnoliopsida > Lamiales > Lamiaceae > Leonotis > Leonotis leonurus. Next base: position 85,364 of record JAPKLX010000591.1, read on the forward strand.
TATGTATACATTTTGACGTATATTCGCTTATGAGAACGTGCTCACTGATGTTTGCAAAAATATTTGTACTTCGTAACATATTAAATTTGGTGTCTCATCTGTGCATGTATGATATTCATAGATGTTTTGATCTTAGACGAGCATGAGTGCTGAGAAATGATCAAACATCAAGTTATGTGTTTAATCAAAGTCAAAACAAGGCTTGATTAGAAATCATCGAACGACCCTCCTAGAATTTAAATCCGAAACTCGAACGATAGCCGAGTTAAAAGAACTGAGAATAATTCTCAAATAACAAATGATAATGTTGGGAACCCTAAGATTAGTGTTGATGATGGTCTCTCGAAACACA
>JAPKLX010000652.1:0-65880 GCA_026898415.1 Leonotis leonurus
CGGGTGCCAAATTCTCATGGTAGGTCCTATTATGCTATAGTCTCTTCCTAAAATCCTTAATTAGTCGTAGTAAGATACCTAAATCTTATTAAGAAATTTCAGGGTATTACACACATAGAGTTCATTTTGTCTTGCTAGGTCTTAATCTATTCTACATGTACCAGATCACTATATTATAAAGTGAATCTGATAGAGAACACAATCTTAGTCCAGTTTAGAAAATGACTTGGTATGTAAAGGATCTCATCCTATAGAAGTCATTCTGTTTTCCTTTTGTTCGAGGACCAGATCAACAGTAGATCTCCAGCAAACAGATGATCTATCTCATGGTCACTCGATCTGTTTTTATCAAATCATTCACAGAGGATTCTACCATGCTTTAGAGCATATTCCTTGAAGACCAGATCGACAACTTAACCAGATCGATATCAATCTGGTTGTGACCAGATCATTGTTTTAAACTAGATGAAACCAGATCAGATCTAGTTAACTTGTACTCGCTTGTTTGACCAGATTAACTGATGAGAGTTCCAAAACTACTTGCCACATCAGCAGATCTTATGGATAAAGAAAGATTATCTATTGGAGATCAAATTTGGAAGGAGAATCAATCAACGCGCAAAGAAGGAAAGAAGTATCTATCAACGATTTGCTTTCCATACTTATTGATGATTTGGTCAAATCTTTCCAAAGGGAAGAAGAGATAAATCTGGGATTCATATCTCTTGATTGGTAACTACATTTATTTCAAAGCCAATCCAGCCTAACGGTTAGAATTTCAAATTCTACACCTATAAAAGCTTAAAACCAAGACTGGAAGAGTACAAGACTATTATCAACGATCAAAAAGCTGTTACTCTACTCAGAAATCAACCAACTCATCAAAGCATTTACTTGAGAAGATTTCTACTCACCAGATCGTGTTCTAAGCCATTCGCGATCGAAATCACACCAACTCAATTCAAGTCTGTCTTATCGAGAAGGACGAGATCTTCGCTAGCTAGTAGTTTTCTAGTGGATTGACGTGAAGAGATCCAATTACAGTAGTTTTTTATAAGTTGTAAAGGGACACTACCCTTATTTGTGCATAAGTTTCAAACAAATTGTACTTGAAACTTGTGGCTCATTCTCAGCTAGTATAAATAAGAAGAGTATCCTAGTAGTGGATATCTAATCCATTTTGGATTGGACCGTGGACGTAAGGGGTTTCCTGAAGAACGTAAAACAATTGTGTTATTTACTTTCTACATTTTAAATTTCAGTTGTTTTATTCACTAACCAGCACATCCATTTAATCTGCATTCTTAATCAATCTGCTAAATATTCGGTTAAGTTTTACAAAGATTTTCTAAACAAGAACACCGACTAAGTCCACCATATTTCGCACACGATGCTCTGTCAGGGAACAAGATTACTCTTGATCTCTGCCTAGTGTTATTCACCAGAGAGTTTCTGTCTGGATAGAATGAGATCGATCTGATCATCGATCTGGTTTGTCACAACTAAGCAATCTGCATACAGAAAGATTAAACTCTCTAAGAAATTAGTCAAGTAAACTGAAAAGTTTGCATTTGGTGTATTCCTCCCCCTCCCCCCATACACCAAACCATTGAGCAGATGAAGAACAGATTCATCGAGGTGTTACTTGAGGTCTCTGCTTTCAACAAGAACAAGTACTCACAAAGAGAGAAGAATCTCAAAATTCTCAGGGCACTACCACCAAGCTGGGAGATATACTCTGCAATGCAACCACTACGTGCTGATTTCAACGATCTGTCTGTTGAGGCACTATTTGATCATCTGGCTGTACACGAATGTGACATCAGAAGGATTCATGGACCAGATCACTCTTCAAGCAAGAAGAATGAGAGCAGTTCGAAAAAAGAGAAAGAGACAGCCTTCAAAGCGAAGTGCAAAGCAGATGAACCAGCAGCACCTGCAACACCAGAAGGAGGCTATGACAAGCTACTCAAAGAATTTGCCATGATTGCTAAGAGGATGGACAAGATGGAAATCAAATCAAGAAAGTATCGTAGTTTCTATAAAGATAACAAGGGTAGATACCAGAAGAATAAAGAACCAGAACGATCTGATGGCAAAGCAGAAGCAAAGAGTAATGGTAAAATATTTAACTCCACTGACTATACATGTTATGGTTGTGGCAGAACAGGTCATTTCAAGATAGATTGTCCTGATTTATCTAAAAGCCAAAGAGAAGAGCTGAGAGCTAAGAGAGATTGAAAGCTTAAAGCTCAACGCAAAGCAATGCTGGAAGAAGAAGACTCTAGCAGCTCAAGTCATCTATCTGATAGCTCTTCAGAAAATGATGAAGCATTCTATGCACAAGACACAGAGGATGACTGGGATGAATGCTACATGGGATTGGAAAATGGACTCGACCAGATCGAGGTAAATTCTCATATATCTATGTCTTCAAATAAACCTATCTATGATTCAGGAAATGGAGATGAACCAGAAGTATCATGGGATGAAATCAGTGATATATTCAAGAGCTACACAAGCGTAAAGAAGTTATTCTCTGAAGTCATAAAAGAGAATGACAAGTTGAATGAAACAGTGAAGTTCTTGAGTGAAGCAAACACCAAGTTCTCTACTCAAATAAGTGGTCTTGGAGAACAGATCAAGACAAAAGATGCAGAAATATATTCACTCAATTGCAAAGTGAATGATGTAATCAGTAGAAAGGATGTAGTTGAAGAAAAATTGAAGAAGACCATTGAAAACATGAGCAAGATCAACAAAAGTCAAGAACAAGCTGGTATGATCATTGACATGCAAAGAAGAGGAACAACTCGACTTGTATATACTGGAAAAACTAGTGAGACCAAGTTCGTAGCTGAAAGGAAGAACAAACCAGATCAAGTCAAAGATCTAAAGAATAAGAAGAATCAACCCCATAAGATGATGATGAAGGAAACATGAGACAAGAGATACTATCAGAAGAATTGTCAACCTGCTCACTACGTCAAGACAAATAAAAATCAGAAGCAGAAGACATCTACCAAAACATCATCTACTAATAAGAAGAAGATCAACTGGGATAATATTGAGAGAAATCATCCATCTGTCTACAAAGCTATATAAAGAACAGATGATGCTGGAAGAAAGATTACATGCTACATATGTGTTCCTAACACTAAGTTAATCTGGGTTCCAAAAGGAACTTTTGCTACTAACCAAGCACCCACTCGTTGAAAGGGTAGTTAAATCTTCATAATTGCAAGAGCGAAGAACTGCAAGAAGAAATAAAATAGCAAAAGGAACAATCTGGATTATTGATAGTGGTTGTTCAAAGCATATGACATGTGACAAGAACGCTCTATAGACTATGTAGAAAGAGAAGGACCACATGTAACTTTTGGATGTAACTCAAAAGGGTACACCAGAGGATATGGCAATATCAAGATTGACAAGACCACCATCACTAACATATCTTATGTTGAGGGTCTTAGTCATAATCTATTTTCTGTTAACCAATTTTATGCTAGTGGAAATCAGATTGTTTTGATGCTAACAACTGTTTTGTGAAGAACAAGGAAGGAGACGAAATTCTTCTTACAGGGAAACTGCAGGACAGATTGTACATAGTACAGTGGAATAACCAAATCGAGACATGTCTAGTCACCAAAACAATTTCTAATACAAGCTGGTTATGGCACAAGGGACTTAGCCATCTCAATTTCAAGTCAATCAATAAGATTGCAAGAGAGAAGCCAGTTGAAGGATTGTCAGATCAAGTATATGACAAAGATTATATTTGTGAAGCATGCCAAGATGGAAAACAGACCAAGTCATCCTTTGCCAGTAAAGCAGCTCACTCATCTACCAGAATCATAGAAATACTTCACTTAGACTTATTTTCGTACTTTTGGTTGTATGTGTTACATTCATAACAATGAGAAATCTCAATTGAGAACTTTTGATAGCAAAGCTGACCCTGTAATATTTCTTGGATATTCTGATGTTAGTAAAGCTTATAGGGTTTATAATAAGAAGACTCATGTTGTGGAAGTAACACCTCATATTGTATTTGATGAAACTATTATTGAATACAGAGAAGCAGGTGATGAACAGGTTCACAACCAAATCAATACAAAGAGATCAAATGGAATTCTATTAGAAGACCTCTTGATATGAAATACGACAGAAGGTGGTGAGATTGATGTTCAACCGACTGCTGAGACCAGTTCACAGCAAGGGGGAACTGAACACGTCAATCTGGATCAAACCATATCGACTCCACCGGATGATGATGAACTAGTGGAAGCAGTTGAAACTGAATCACCTCAAAACCAACCTGAAGATTCCAGAGATACTAACAACTGGAACAACAATCAAGAGACTGAAGTTGAGGAACCAGAAGAGGAGAACCCTTTCCAAGCATCTTCAACAGCACACCCTAAATTTGAGGAACCAACAGAAGAACCAGAACCTGAGATATCAGAAGAAGAGTTGTCCAGTAGAAGGAGATAGATACAAGAACATCATCTTCCAGAACAGATTGTTGGGAACCCGTCAGATCATGTAAAGACTAGAAGAATGCATGGAGAGAGTGCATTACTAAGTTGCTACTTATCTCGTGTTGAACCATATGATGCTTATGAAGCATTAAAAGATGCAGACTGGGTTATTGCTATGCAAGAAGAACTCAACGAGTTCAAAAGAAACCAAATCTGGTATCTAGTAGATAGACCAAGACACCAGGGAGTGATAGGTGTCAAATGGGTGTTCAAGAACAAACGAGATGAAAATGGTGAGGTTGTCAGAAACAAAGCCAGATTAGTTGCAAAAGGATATAGTCAACAAGAAGGCATAGATTTCGATGAGACATTCGCACCAGTTGCTAGATTGGAAGCAATCAGACTATTCATAGCATATGCAGCATACAAGAGATTCAATGTGTACCAGATGGATGTCAAGAGTGCATTTCTGAATGGTATACTTGAAGAAAAAGTGTATGTAGAACAACCACCTAGTTTTGAAGAAGGAAATCCAGAACAGAAAGTATACAGATTAGACAAAGCTGTCTATGGATTAAAACAAGCACCCAGAGCGTGGTACGAAACGCTATCAACGTTTTTAATGGAGTCAGGATTTAGAAGAGGTTTTGTTGACAAGACACTGTTCACAATCAAAGTCAAAGAATATATCCTTTTAGTCCAGATATACGTTGATGACATCATTTTCGAATCTCAATCTGCTTATTTATGTGATAAGTTTGCTGAACTAATGAAAAATAAATATCAAATGTCCATGATGGGCGAGATGAATTTCTTTCTAGGTTTGCAGGTGAAGCAGTTACCAGATGGTATTTTTGTTAATCAAGCAAAATATGTCAATGATCTGATCACCAAATTTGGAGTCAAAGATAGCAAACCTGTCAAGATTCCAATACAGACAAATGGGAAGATAGATCCAGACCTAGAAGAGAAATCGACAATATAACTCAGTATAGGGGTATTATTGGCTCTCTACTATACTTAATTGCAAGTCGACCTGACATTACTTTTGCAGTTGGAGTATGTGCCAGATACCAGGCCAACCCTAAGGAGTCCCATATAGAAGCAGCTAAGAAGATACTTAGATATCTCATAGGAACAAGATACATTGGATTATGGTATCCATGTGAGGACAACTTTGAGTTAATAGGCTATTCTGATTCAGACTATGCTGGATGCAAACTGGACAGAAAGTCTACATCTGGAACTTACTAGTTTCTTGGGAACTAGTTGATTTCTTGGTTTTCAAAGAAACAAACATCTGTTGCTACATCAACAACAGAAGCAGAATATATGGTTGCTGGAAGCTGTTGTGCACATATACTTTGGTTGAAGCAGCAACTCAAGGATTATGAGATCAATGTCAAGGAGATACCTATATTTTGTAACAGCTCGAGTGCCATTGCTATAACACAGAATCCAGTACTCCATACAAGATGCAAACATGTTGATGCGAGACATCATTTTATAAGAGAAAGCATGTCCAGATCGAGAAGATACACACAGATATTCAACGTGCTAATATATTGACAAAGGCACTCCTAGAAGAAAGATTCAAGATGCTATGTGGAAAACTAGGATTACTAAACCTAGATGAAAGAATCAGATCGACACTAGATCGATAAATACCAGACCATATAGCAGATTGATGCAGCTCAAATTACTAGCTATGATAGTTCATCAGATAATGGAAGATAGACTGTCAACCAGATGGACATTCACCAGAATGAGGAAATAACTAGTATCAGATCATAACTTCACATACCAGATGAATGAAGTTAGTACCAGATTGAAGTGGAAATCAGCAGACAAGATCACAAGCAAGACCAGATCACTTACATTCTACACGTGTCAGAATTTGAAGAATCTAAGACATGCCATGTGGAAAATAATTTTTCAATAAAAGAGTACTTACTCAAGGGGAAATCATAAATTTGTATCGTTTTTCTGAACTAATTACCGCCCTAACTATAACCTATAAAGTTATTTTTCTGACATGGATTTGCTAAATCTACCATAATTTTCATGATTAGCACAACTTTGGAAACTGTGATCGAGAAAATCCCTGCCATAAGGAGAATAAGGAAAGTTGTAGTGGATACGAAGATTTACATGCTGGATCCTACAATCCCAGGATCCAGCGCGTGTATCAAACGCGACACAAGGTGGCAAAAGGAAAATTTGAAGCGGGAAAACCTAAAACGGGAGAATTTAATCCAATCTTAAATTTCTTATCGTTTTAATCCTGGCTGTAGATTGTTTTCTTATATATATGTGTTCTACGTGCATTAAGTTGTTCACCTTACACTTTCGATTCACTAAGCACTACTCTTCCTTAAGCACTTTAAGTTTTTCCCAGATTTCTCAAACCTTTCATCAATCATCAAAACCAATGACACCATAAATTTCCCTGTTTTTGCAACTTGTCACTGAGGTTCAGAAATTTCTTTCTCTTGAACCGTTTGCTATTTTTGAAACCCATGGTTTTTGCAAATTGGAAGAGATTTTCGCCATGGTTAAGCGCTGCAAAGGTTTCTAATGTTTCTCAAAATTCCTTACTCTGTTACATATGTTCTTATTTCTGTATTTTATTATGGAGTCAGTTTCTGGTCGCATGTTTGTTTTATGTCTTCTTATTGATTGATATATGTATATACCTATGTAAGGCTAACTGTTATATATGCATATAGTTATATCTGTTATAATCTTAAAATATTTATGATATGAAATATAAATTACTAGCATGACTGATGATTGTATGTTGTTCATTGTTATATTTTACCTTGTAGGATTTCACAACATAGTTACTTCTCATCCAACTATGTACCTGGCCAAACAAGCTGCACATTCTACTTGAAATGACAAGATGATAAAGAGGGAAATGAAGTCAATGTGTTGATGCCCATTGGAGATAGGACAAGAAAAACTACCTACAACGTCATCGCCATGATCAATCAAGCATATCGTCTGAAGGATTAAGGTATGACCCTTGATGAAATCACCTACGATCAGCTCCAGGAAGCAGTGGAGATGGTTATGGTGATTCCCATGACTTACACCGGGAGAATGTTCCAGAGGTCACTGCTCCAACCAAGCTACAAGCTGGTATTTGAGTTCGTGTAACACATTTTCCTTACGCACAGTGGATCCTATGAACAAGTAACTCCAGAGAAGTTCAGGATTCTCACTGTTGTTGTCCTTAATCTAAAAGTCAACTGGAGCAGAATTCTGTTTGACCTATTGGCAAAGGAGGCCAAGCTCGTGAAACACACCTAAGACACCAGAGGGAATGGTGTCTCTGTGGAGGTGAGAAGGCATCTGAGGAATTCTACCAAGATTAGCTTCATGGTGGAAAAGTCTTTCAAGCAGAAGGTGTGGGAGGATGCCACGGAGTTCAACACCAGATTTACAATCCCTAAAGACCAGTAGCAAATAGAGATGTCTTTGGGACTTACACTAGCCTTGTTTAACAAGGTTACAGATGAAGTGCATCATGTTGCACTGCTAGAGATGGGTGGTTCAAATCCAATCTGGATACCACCAACCAGAGCGATGGAGAAACAGAAAGAGAGCACCAAAGGAAAAAGTGCAGAAGGAGAAAGCCCCGTGTAAACCACCTGTCAAGAGAGCAAGTTCCATCGATACAGACACCTCTCCAACAACTCACCAGCCAAAGCAGATAAGGTGAAGATTTAGGAAATTACATGATTCTCCACCACCCACCGAAGAAGCACAACATGACATAGACACTCATCAACCAGAACCAGAGATTCCTCAACCAGATCGAGTCAGTCCACAGTAAGCTGATGAGGCTCAACAACAAGACAGTACCATTCCTTCACAAACTGAGGAGCCAAAATTTGTTGAACTAGAATCCAACTTTAATCCCAACCAGGACAGAGACTTCTCACCTACCAGAACAACAACACCCTCACCAGACAGGATGCAGAGAATTAGTGAGGAAGATGAAGAAGATGATGAAGAGGTTGATGAAGAGGCGGAGAAAAAGAAGCAGGCAGAAAGTGTTATTCACTTGTTGGAAAGTGAAGCAGATCACTCTGTTATTCAAGATTTTCGAGGCATCCATCTACTTCCAGAGAGTCTTGGAGCCGCCAAAAGAGTCAAATTTTACTTGCTGGTCAAGGACAGCGAGTACTACATTTTTGAAGCTCTGCTCCAGACCAGATCAATGGTAGAGCTGAAGAAAGAGGAAGCCACGTTGCTGAGCTTGCTACAAGCAAATTCTGTTAGTGAGGTTCGCATAGAATATCATCAACTCATACTGGCTATGATGAAACATGAAGCCAAGCTACTGCAGATCGACCTCAAGCCATTCTATGATGAAAGAATGCCCTTTTACACAAGTGTTCGAGGATCACACGAGGAGGTTGATCTAGATATGGAGATGGGTGGTCCAGGAGGAGACCAGACTGAGAAAACACCACCAGACCAACAAACCACAGAGGCCATACAAGATCACCACACACACGCGGCAGAAACACCAAAGAAGCGAAAGAAGAAGATCCCTGTTATTCATCTAGATCCAGTAGATGAAGAACCAGTGGGACAGTCAATCGATGGAGAACCCACAAATGAGCTATATACTCCCGGAGCTGCCCAAAACCTGAAGAAAGACGCTCGATTCTACAGGCTGGAAGAGATACTGGAGAGGGAGACACAGATATTCAACAACTACCAGATCGATAACTTGATCACTCTCCGTATTGAAGACCAGCTCACTGATGTCTGCAAAAACATACAAGCAAAAGCCACGCAAGTTCTGGCTAACTTTAATCAACACTAGAGAGATTATGTCAATGACATGGATCTGGATTTGTGCCGCAAACTGAGACATCAGAGCAAAGAATTAAACAAGAAGATGGACGACGATAGAGAAGCTGCAGAAACAGCTAGGGAAAATTTTGACCTACGACTAGAGGTAGTGGAAAAGAAGACACAGACAGTCCAGACTCTAGTCACTAACATGCTGGCGAAGCAGAACAAGAGCATTGACACTGCTGTGAAGAGCCAAGTTGCTGCAATTACTGCTGAGGTAAAGGAGGCCACTGCCCTTGATGTCCATGCCAAACTTGTTGCCTTTGAGAAGGAGAAGTTTGTGGAACTCATGACTGGTAATCAAGTCAGTGTACTGGATCCCTTACTCTACCCCAACCCTACAGAGTATGAGAACCAGAACACCAGACTGAGTAAGGTGGAAGACCTCTAGCAAACCTATGATGCTACTGTCTCTACAATGAACATCCGACTCGAGAGGAAGCTCGATGCCACAGATTAGATAGTTAACATGCTGCTAGGTTTCAAGATGGATGCAGAGGAGAATATGGAGGCCATGAAGGCATAACTAGACTCCATTTGTACACTCATCAAGATAGTCTTTGATGATGTCGAAAAGGGGGAAAAGTCTAAGTCTGACAAGGGAGATGGCCAGAGGAAAGGAAAGGATACAGCAGAACAGCAACCAGAACAAGAAGAAGCAATTGTCCAACAAACCAAGGAGAAGCCCACAACACCCCCAAGGGCTGATCCTACCATCGAATCAGGCCAACAATAACAACAGCAACAAGAAGAACAAGCTGCTCGTTCGATTGTTATAAGATTAATAACAATCTGTTAACCTTTCTGGTTATTTAAAACCAAATCATCCTTAAAACTTTACTTAGGGTTAATTTGTAAAGTGTGGTTTTGACATCATAAAAAAGGGAAAAATTGTTGGGAACCCCACAAGATTTTAGTTTTGATGATGTTCTCTCGAAACACACTTAGAGTTCATTCTTTCTTGCTAGGTCTTAATATGTTCTACATATACAAGATCACTATAGTATAAAGTGAATCTGATAGAGAACACAATCTTAGTCTAGTTTAGAAAATGACTTAGTATGTAAAGGATCTCATCCTATAGAAGTCATTATATTTTCCTTTTGTTCGAGGACCAGATCAACAGCAAATCTCCAGCAAACAGATGATCTATCTCATGGTCACTCGATCTGTTTTTATCAAATCATTCACAGAAGATTCTACCATGCTTTGGAGCATATTCCTTGAAGACCAGATCGACAGCTTGACCAGATCGATATCAATCTGGTTGTGACCAGATCGTTGTTTTAAACAAGATGATACCAGATCAGATCCAATTAACTTGTACTCGGTTTTTTGACACTACAAAAATTGAGAGTTTTACCCACACACGTATTTGTGGCTAAAAGTATACTTATGTGTGGAAAAATATGTTTAGTTACACATACAGCAAATGTTAACATGTGTGGGTGAAACTATGTGTCAGAAAAGTTTTATCCACACATGATACATGTGTGGATAAATCATTAAATTATCCACACATGTATATGTTACTAAAGATATATTTTATGTGTAGACAAAAGTGTGATGACATGGAAATTACGTTACGTGTATTACGATGACGTGGAAATTGCGTATCCGATGACGTGGAAATTGCGTATCCGATGACGTGGAAATCGCGTATGATGACGTGGAAATTGTGTATGATGATGTGAAAATTATGCTGACGTGTATAACGGTGACGTGGAAATTACGTATCCGATGATGTGGCAATATGTATCTGTAACTAAAGATATTGATTTATGTGTAGATAATTATTTTTTTTAATATTTTAATATTTAAAATTAATATTAGTATTTTTTAATTGAAATTAAATTATATTTGAGTAATTATATATTTCGAGAGATAATAATTCACATCACAATTTTATGCATGAAATATATATATATATATATAATTGCATTAATAAATAATATTTATTTATTAAAAAAAATACAAATAAATATTTACATATAGAATTTACTGTATTATCGAACTATATCTATATTCATGAAGTTTCTATTCTATTTGGATTCCAGTTGAAATGGTCTCCACTGTGGCTCTCCAGTCAAATCCAAAGCGTCAGAATCTCTTGCAGTTGAGGGGCGGCGTCGTCGAAGTGCTTGAGGGGGGCTGTCGACGGCGGAAGTGCTTGAGGGGGAGGGCCCGGGGCTTCCGGGGGTGGAAGTGCAGGAGGGCGAGGGGGCTGCCGGCAGCGGAAGTACTGGAGGGGGAAGGGGCTTCCGGCGGCTGAAGTGCTGGAGGGGGTGGGGGCTTCCGGTGGTGGAAGTGATGGAGGAAGAGGGGGCTTTCGGCGACGAAAGTGCTGGAGGGGGAGAGGGGTGCGGCTGCGGAGTGCTGGAGGGGAGAGGGCTGCGGAGTGCTGGAGGAGAGGGGTGCGGCTGCGGAGTGCTGGAAGGGAGGGGAGTTGGGTTTTAAAGCTACAAAACATATATAACATATATAAAAACAAAAGTAGTAGTTATAGAGAAAGTGGAGAAGTGGACGTGCTGAAGGGGAGTTGGGTTTTAAAGCTGCAAAACATATATAAAATAGAGATATTTATCAATGTTTAATTGAGATTTATTAATCATTATGATTTAATCATTTTTAATTAGTATTATTTTTAATTATATATATCATTCTCAATTATGGTTTTTACGAAGATTTGTTATTTTCAAATATTTTTTATTTAATTAATTATGTAAATAGAGATAAATTAAAATTTAATTATTGATACAAAAGTATTAAATTTGAAACAATAGACGTCGTATATTAGATTAGTGGAACCTTATAAAGAGCAAAATAGGTTGAAATTTTGATGACATGGCAGTCCCATTCTGTTATTTGTGTATAATGATTTTATAATACAAAATAATGTATATCTTTGATAACTTCCCACTATAATTTTGATAGAAAAATAATGAAGAGAAGTTGATATATGAAAAGAAACCGCCCCATCTTACGTCAGAGATTCTTATAAAACAAACTAATTCCTAAATGTTAATTATAATTTATTATAAACTTTTGATTGTATATAATGGATCAATATAATATTTTATTATTTTAAAATACTTTAGATAATATGTACAAGACAATATACAAAATTTAAATTATTTCATATCTCTAAATATATTTTTACCTATTTATATAAATATTTACATTATTTTATTAAATAAATATGAAAATGAAACTATATGTGTAATATCCCGTCTTTTAAATCCTAAATAAACTTTCTTAAGCTCTAAAATCTCTCAAATTGCGCATACTCGGATTTAATTACGAGACCAAATGTTCGATGTATAATTAGAGAATAACGAACACTTGTAGTAATTAAATAGTTAATGTCATCTTTTAATCTGATCACATTTACGAGGATGATCATCGAGGGTGATTAATGCCTAATGTGATTAGTGCCACTATTAGTATTATATTTAGTACACATAAGTATTTATTAAAATGAGAAGTACGATTAGTAATTATAGTATTATATACGGTTATACCTATATTTAAATAATCATTAAGATATAATATATATATATATATATATATATATATATATATACGTAAGATAGATAGACATGGGTACTACATACATTGAAAACATGGGTACTACATGAAGGAGAAATAAAACACTTAGATATATATATATATACATACAGACTCACGTGAAACACACAATATATATATGTATATACACTCTTAAGGCAATTGCGTGTGATTACAGTAGGTGAGTAAGCAAATAAACTGTAATCCACAAATCAGGACAAGCGTGCAACTGTTCAGATTCCCCATAATCTGATTAAGCACTGCTTTAACGTGTGATTACAGTGGGAGAATAAGCACTCTACCCCCCCCTACTAATCCTAGCTGCACAGTGACGCTCCAGCTTCTCCCCAATCGCCATAACCTGCAAATCCAATAGAAGAAGCAGGCGCATATGATTAGCAAAGAACAGAGACTCAATCCTCTCTATATAAGGAGTAAAATTTCTGAACTAAACCACACCTAAATATCATTTACACCGAAACGCTGCCGGATTTGAGACTTGAAGAAAACCCGGAGAAGTGAAGTAACAGCAGTAGTGTGCGCGAAAGAGAATTAGAGACAACTTTGAGGTAAGAACTTAAAGCTCTAGCATCTTATGATCATGCCTCTTAAAGCTAAATTAGGAGTATATATATATATAAATATCACGTGCAAAATAGATTTTAGATTGAACTTAGCATGGACCTTGAACTTAAAGAACTACATCTCGAACTTAGAAAAGCATGCTCTTGACATAAGAAGACATACTGCTAAATAATCTAAGACAAAATGAAAGCGGAAGAAGACTTACATGGCAAATAGGGATAGTAGTAGTACACGGCTGATATTTCCAGCCGTGAACTCCCTTTGGAAACAACTTAGAATCACCCGAATGGCTCCGGCAGACCTCGAACGGCCCCGCATGGCTCCGGACAGCCTCGGTTGACCTCGAACAAGCCCCGAATAGCTTCGGCAGACCTCGAACAGCCCCGCACGGCTCCGAGCAGCTTCAGTTGGCCTCGAGCAGGCCCCGAATGGCTCCGGCAGACCTCGAACAGCCTCGAGCAGGCCCCGAACGGCTCCGGCATGCCCCGAACCACGCCGGACGAACTCCAGACCACCTCGGACGAGCTCCGAGCGACCCCGGATAACTCCAGACCACCTCGGACGAGTTCCGAACTACTTCGGACAGCTCCGAACTACACCTAACCACTCCGAACGACCTCGAACTACCTCAATCCAATCAAAACAAATCTGTAAGATTTAACATTCATAAGACTTGATTAAATCATAAACTTAAAGGGAATTCTAGATCATGAACATCCCCGTAATCAATCAAAGGGAGAAAGAAATATATAAAAGAGTGAGAAGAGGTTGCCTTACCTGGAAGCGGCGGCGGCGGTGCAGAGGCGTACGAGCAGTGCAGCGCTGGGAAGATGGTTTCTTGACAGCGCTGTAGCAGCGCCGGGAAGGGCTGCGCGGCGTGGAGAAGGTGGTGTGGAGCGAGCAGCCACGGAGCAGGCCAGAAGAGGAGGCTCGGCAATGGAGCTCGGAAGGAGCTCGGTGATGAAGCTCGGGCTGAAGCTCGGCAATGGAGCTCGGGCTGGAGCTCGGTGCTGGAGCTCGGCAGGAGCTCGGCATTGGAGCTGCGGTGGTGGTGGAGCACGGCGACGACAACGCTGTGGTGGTGCTGCTGCTGCGAGCTCGGTGATGGAGCCGCGGTGGTGGTGGAGCGCGGCGATGACAGCGCTGAGGCGGTGCTGCTGCTGCGCGGGCAGGAGCGCGGTGCTGCGGGGTGAGGGTAGTGCGACGTGAAGAAACGGAGAAATGGAAGGTGGCAGCAGTGCTGCGTGTCTGTGGGAAAGAAATAGTGAGAAAGGAAAGGGAAAGGAAGAAAGAAGAAGAAGAAAGAGCGAGAGAGAGGAGGCGACGGGGGAGATAGAGGGCAGAGCGAGAGAGAGAGAGAAGTCTTGAACGAGTAAAATCACGACACTGGACCGTGGTGATGGTGGCACGGTGGTGATCGGAGAGGCAGAGATGGAAAGAGCGGAGAGACGACGAGAGAGAAGAAGAAGGAAGAGCGAGAGGGAGAAAGCCTTTCCATGCATGCACACACACACACACACATATATATATATATATATATATATATTAAATGATGATAATAGTTAAAATTGGTTAAGTATGGGCTTTATATTAAAATAAGATAATTATAATTAAGTTAATTATGGGCTTGAACTAATTGAAGGAATTAGACTATTGATCATTTTAATGTATATGGGCTCACTTAAGAATTTTATGGGCTAAATAAACTATTTAATGGGCTATTGATAATGTTATTAAATAGAATTTATTTACTTGGACTAAGTCCAAGAATAATGTTATTAATTAATTTAGATAATTAATTCATAATAATCTAGTTAGATTTAAATTTTAATAATGGATTTAATTATAAATCATACTTAGATATGTTAATCAAAATTTTCCAAACCTATATGAATTTCATAAATAATTTTGAATTAGAATCACAATATTCCATTAGAAATCTCCCTATTTATTATTGCCTAATAATTATTAGTTGGGAGTAATAAATAAAATTAGAATTTAAGCAACATAGTTGATTTGAGAAATCAACATCCCTAGATAATAAATTTCGATACTCGATCAATAGTTGAGTTAAAGTTCCGAGAATAATTCCCGAGATAATAAAGGGAAATATTCTTTACACTTAGAAATATTAGATACACTCGGAAATTGTATCTCACATGAGATTTGTTTAAAGGTTTCGACAAGAGGTCGGATCCGCATCACGAGAACAAGGCAAACACCAATCAAGACCATTCAAGTAGGCTTTTCTTACCCTATGAAAATATATGTGTGTATGCTTTCAAATGGAATGAGTTATTTTTTTTAAAAGCACTGTCTTGCCATAAATGTTTTGATTTATGTATGATGCCTATCTGTTATATGTATAATCGAATTCGGGTCCCAGTACATTAGATATGCTACTCGGACTAGTGTACACAGGACCGTGAGTCATCTAGATGTTGACCGGTCGAGTGTCTGTGGGAAGTGGCCACTTCCCCGACACATAGAAACTTCAGATATGGTTGATTACAAAGAACTAGGACTGCAGTCAAACTAGAACTTTCTCAATAAATGATTTTGTGAACATAGGTGCTTTAGAGACAAAATCCCTATGATTCACTGGAATGGCTTGACAGTTATATATGTATGTGTGCGATTTCGGCACGTGTCTACTGAGTACAATTTGTACTCAGCCCTGCATGTATTTCTAAACGTGCAGGATAAGAATGAAGAAGACGTGGGTGCTTTGTCGTGCTTTTGTCGAACTCTATAGTAGCTGACTCTTGGGGGTTCTGCGTGTCTTCATACACGTAGGATTTCGTTATGCGATCCTGAAAGTTCCGCTGCTAGACTTTTACGTAGTAGATCTGAAACAAAACTCTACATTCTGTTTTGAAATGTAACGAGCTTATGACTCTGACTTCCCGATTTTACGGGTTTGGCCTTATTTTATGTTATGAAATGAATAATTATCTTTTTCTCTTATCAATTATTCATTTCGTTGGTCATGTTCCCGGCTTTACCAGAATTAGTAGAAAGCGGGCGTGACAGAGTGGTATCAGAGCATTCGTGCTCTGTACCCAAGAGTCTTTCTTCAAACCTCGAGTCTAGTATCGTTTCACTAGACTAACCAAACGAGTCGACGAAAGCTTAGCACCCCGGCGTATCCTGCCCCTCTAGACGTGGCACACGCCTTACGATAAAAGCTTCCAAGTAGAGGGAGATTTGAATCAAGTCTCTCGCTCTAAGTTCGGATCTCTAGAACTTAAGAATCTTTCCTTATGACTAAGGAATTAACGACAAACATAAACCCTTTGAACAAGAAGATAGAACGCAAACTAGAGTGAACTTTCTCGAACACCTCAACGAATCGAATAAACAAAGAAGAATCATAACGATATCTTCTTCGACTTAGCAAATAGCGGTAAGAGTCAATACTTATTGATTCACCGTCAATACCGAACTTAAGAATAAACCGCAAGTCGGTTGGCAAGGACCTAAGTATCTAAGAACGATAGAA
The DNA here is from genome assembly GCA_026898415.1 of Leonotis leonurus. Classification (NCBI taxonomy): domain Eukaryota; kingdom Viridiplantae; phylum Streptophyta; class Magnoliopsida; order Lamiales; family Lamiaceae; genus Leonotis; species Leonotis leonurus. Next base: position 17,011 of record JAPKLX010000652.1, read on the forward strand.
CGCGAAGGAAGCAAATCCAAATTCCAAAAGGGGAATCTAAGTATCCAAGAACAATAAGATCTAAAGAAAACCAAATTCCAATCCTCAAACGGGATTATACCCTAAGGACATTTCCTTCAACTAGCAACCAACACACCAATAGAACAATTGACCTAAACGAACCATGATGATTTACGAAGTTCATTTAGAATTAGATATTCCAAGTACTGACTATATATATATTTCTTTTATTTTATAGTGGCGAGGTTTATCCAGACTGCTAGGAAGAGGATGACGCATAGACCCGATCCTTTACGTGCATACCAGTTCTACGGACCCGACCCGCGGGATACCTTAGGGGAGTTTTTGGGTCATTACTTGAGGAGGTGGGAAGCCGCTAGGCTTCACGGAGCGACGGAGATGGATGGAGTGATGCGACTGATTCCGTTGTTGCCTGCCAGGTGGCAGGGATGGGCCCGAATGATTGTGGGCGATTTTATCCAGCCGATCGAACACAGTTACGATCGTGGGGTTGACGTACGAGGATTTATTACCACGATCCTCCATTTTTGGGAGACATACCATAGCCCACCGGAGGGACCATACATACGACCCGGCGATTTGATCATAGCAGGGGGCGAGCCACCATTTTGGGCACCCTTGATTCAGACATACCTTCCGGCAGGAGTGATCCCCATAGCTCCGACTTATAGTCTACTCTATGGCGAGCCGGTGCCGGAGTTTCAGGCACCCCGCGACGATAGTATGGAGCCATTCCGCCCTGCAGAGGAGCACCTTACACCTCCCGTTCCACCGCAGACACAGATGCCAGAGTACCGAGGGCGCTACGAGGCTGAGTCAGGTCCCTCTCGCCCCACTACAGGAGTACGACGACTGCCATTTTCCAGTCGACCCCTAGTTGTCGACGACGACTCGGGCACGCTGCCGTTTTGGCTCGTTAAGACCCGACTAGCGGATGGTGATGATAGGGGCAAGGCCCCAGTTCTGGAGACATCGGAGGAGGATCGCCGCCAGATTACATACCCTAGGAGCTCCGAGAGATCGGGCCTCACTCTCACCTCAGCTGACGAGGGCCCCTCCCGGAAGAGGGAGGCACCCCTCGATTGGGACGAGTTCGACGCCAGGATTCGGAGACTGTTGGAGAGAGCGAGGGAACCGCTGAGGATATATGGTGAGACGATAGCAGGGGTACCAGAGGAGGACCCCGAGGAGGATCCGGAGGAGGAGGATCCTGAGGAGGAGGACCCCGAGGAGGATCCAGAGGAGGAGGATCCGGACGAGGATCCGGAGGAGGAGGTAGCCCCCGAGGTTGACCCCGATGATGAGGCTTGGGAGCCTGACTGGGATGAGGCGGCCCCGGACGAGGAGGAGTACCTTAGCTGCGTCACCCAGGAGTAGCTAGGTCGATATTTTGTACTCATCAGTAACGGATCATACGTGTAGACCGTACCGATGATATATATTTTGTAGTCGGAAACGATAGTTATTATGGACCGTTCCGTATTAGCATAGTATCAGATATTTTGGACAGCACGAAAACACAGTAGCTAGTGTTTCGAGGCTGAGTACCTATTGTGATGGCATCCTAGAAGGATTTTGTATGGAGCTAGACCTCGCTGAGGCAATACATGATATGAATTATGATGACCCCGAGGGTCCATTTTGTTATACGCAATGCCTATTTTTAATTCCGTGAATTCCATTGCTTCGAAATATCAGATGTTAAGTAAAACTCCATATTATTAATTATAATATGCAACAAAATCTCCCCACTAAGATAAGAACCACTTATATTAACAGAATGCCGCCAAGAGGACGCCCGAGAGGCCGAGGAAGGGGACTTAATCCAAATAATGAGGAGAGAGGACCGGCCACAGAGCGTGAGGTAACCCCACCCCACCCACCGCCTGCTAGAAGAATCGAGGAACTCTTCCTCCGACAAAACCCACCCACCTTCAACGGGTTAGGTGACCCAGCTGAAGCAGAGGTATGGGTGCGCGCATTGGAGCGCATTTTCAATTTTCTCCGTTGCACGGATCAGGAGCGCATGACGTGCGTTTCCTTCCAACTGACTGGATCAGCTGACTTCTGGTGGGAAGCCAGGAGGAAAACAATGACCCCTGAGCAGCGTGAGAATATGACTTGGGAGGAATTTAAGACGGGAATATACGATAAGTATATTCCTAAAAGCTATAGGAAGAAGAAGGAAATGGAATTTTATAACTTGAAGCAAGGGAGGATGTCGGTCACGGAATACGACCGGACCTTTTGTGACATGTCTCGATATGCCCCAGAGCAGGTGGATACCGATGAAAAGATGGCTGAGAAATTCTGTGCCGGACTGAGACACGAGATCAGGATGGCGCTGGCTAGCCACGGGGGCTTATCCTACCCGGAATCACTAAGCCGCGCCCTAGATATCGAGGCGGCTATGCCAGGAGAGAGAGCAGTGGCTGCGGCACCACCAGCATTCACCCCAACACCTTCCCAGAATTATAAAGGGAAGCGCAAGTGGGAGGACAATCGGGGCAACACAGCTCAGAAGAAGCCATGGGAAGGGCAAAACCGGTCCCACCACTCGGAAAGGCCGAACCTTGTAACACCAACCAATGTTCAACCACAGAAATATCCCACTTGCATGAAATGCAAGAGAATGCACCTGGGAGAGTGCCGGGCTGGCAGCGATAGCTGCTTTGCCTGTGGGCAGAAGGGACATATAGCTAGGACCTGTCCCACAAAGCAGCAAGGAGGAGGCTCCAGGCCTAACCAACCAAATCAGAGGCAATATGTCCGAGCCATGCAGGCTCAGCCTCAGGCTCAGCAGCAGCAACACCAGTTGCCTCCACCTCCACCCCAGTACCCTCAGTACCCATCCCGGAGGAAGCCACAGCGAGCCCGGGCTTATGCAATGAACCAGAAGCAGCCAGAAGGGAGTCAGGGAAATCTGACAGGTATGGGAATACTCCTAGACACCCCAGTGATAATTTTATTTGATACGGGAGCTTCTCATTCCTTCATTGCTAAGTCATGCGTAGAGAACCTAGAATTGGATTCGGAACTTATAGGAACATCCATGAATGTTTCTTCACCTCTAGGAGGAATCACTACTATCACTCATGCTTGCTCGAATCTGAGCCTGAACATAGGATCTATTAAGGTGCTAGCGAACAATCTTAGCATACTACCGATGAATGACGTGGACATAATCCTAGGAATGGATTGGCTAGCTGAAAACTATGCCACGATCCTTTGCCATGAGAGGCAAATATCTTTCCGACCCCCTGGGAAGGAACCTACGAGTTTTCATGGGATCACCGCGACTCGAAGGAAGTCGATTATCTCAGCCTTACAAGCCGAGAAACTGGTAAAGAAGGGTTGCTCGGCGTATTTAGTCTCTTTGAATGGAGGAGCCAAAGAAGAGCGAAAAATCGAGGATGTAACCATCGTACGGGAATACCCAGACGTGTTTCCAGAAGAGTTGCCGGGCCTACCCCCAAACCGACAATTAGAATTCACGATCGATCTAGAACCCGGATCTGCACCAATTTCCAAGGCACCTTATAGGATGGCACCGAAAGAGTTGGAGGAGCTCAAGATCCAACTCCAGGAACTTTTAGATCTCGGTTTTATCAGACCCAGCGTATCACCTTGGGGAGCTCCAGTACTCTTCGTAAAGAAGAAGGACGGCACCCTAAGGATGTGTATAGATTACCGAGGCCTGAATAAGATGACTTTGAAGAATCGGTACCCATTGCCGCGAATAGATGACTTGTTCGACCAACTGAAAGGAGCAAGCGTCTTCTCGAAGATCGATCTGAGATCGGGTTACCACCAACTAAGGATCCGAACAGAAGATGTTCCTAAAACGGCGTTCCGAACCCGTTATGGACACTACGAGTTTGTAGTGATGCCGTTTGGCTTGACTAATGCACCCGCCGTGTTCATGGACCTGATGAACCGCATCTTCCACCCATACCTTGATAAATTTGTCCTGGTATTTATAGACGATGTTCTGATCTACTCTAAGAGTGGAGACGAACACGAAAATCATTTGAGAATCGTCTTGGAAACCCTTAGGAGCGAGAAACTCTATGCTAAATTCAGTAAATGTGAGTTCTGGCTCAACGAAGTAGCTTTTCTCGGACACATTGTGTCATCAGAAGGGATTAAGGTAGACCCCGCTAAGGTGGAAGCAGTACAAGGATGGAAAGCACCCACAACTCCTAACGAAATCAGAAGTTTCTTAGGGTTAGCTGGGTACTATCGGAGATTCATCGAAGGATTCTCCAAAATAGCTAGGCCGATGACCCAACTTCTTCAGAAAGGAATCAAATTCAAATGGTCGCCAGAATGCGAGGCTAGCTTCCAACTGCTAAAGGAAAAATTGACCACTGCTCCTGTGCTCGCAGTCCCAGAACCCCACAAGGAGTATGTAGTCTACACCGACGCGTCCAAGATCGGGCTAGGGTGTGTATTGATGCAAGACGGGAAGGTGATAGCTTATGCATCCCGACAGCTCAGACCACATGAGCTCAATTACCCTACCCACGATCTGGAGTTAGCTGCCGTCGTACACGCCTTGAAAATCTGGAGGCACCACCTCTACGGAGTTCGGTGCGAGATTTTCACAGATCATAAAAGCCTCAAATATTTCTTCGAGCAGAAGGATCTCAACATGAGACAGAGGAGATGGCTTGAACTAGTAAAGGATTACGATTGTGGTATAAACTACCATCCGGGTAAGGCTAACGTAGTAGCCGACGCCTTGAGTCGTAAAACATCTTCAAAACTGGCTTATCTCCTCACTCGAGAGGCGGAACTCATAAAGGAGTTCAGTAAAATGAACTTAGAAGTTCTACCACCTCCTGAGACCGTAGAAGAAATTCTTGCTACTCTAGTAGTCGAGCCTGACTTACGGAATAGGATTCTGGAGGCCCAAAGGACAGACGAGGCTTTAGAAAGGATCAGACTCCAAGTGAGAAAGAACGAAACCCCGAATTATCAAGAAGGAGCTGATAATGCCATCACCTTCGAGGGAAGGCTATGCATTCCGAAGGATCCAGAAATAAAGGAGATAATCATGAGTGAAGCACATGACACTCCCTACACCGCTCACCCCGGGAGTACAAAGATGTACCGTGACCTGAAGAGGAAATTTTGGTGGGAAGGAATGAAACGAGACATAGCGTCCTTCGTGGAAAGATGTCTAGCTTGTCAGCAAGTCAAGGCACTACACCAGCGACCCCATGGGAGGCTACAACCTTTAGAAATCCCGGAATGGAAATGGGAGCACATCGCTATGGATTTTGTGACTAGATTGCCTAAGTCCAAGCGTGGAAACACCTCTATCTGGGTGATTGTGGACAGACTCACGAAATGTGCTCATTTCATACCAATAATGATCACCTATGGATCGGATAAGTTAGCCCAACTGTACGTTCGCGAGATTATACGTCTCCACGGCGTACCAGTATCGATCACCTCAGATCGAGACTCGAAATTCACATCCAGATTTTGGATGAGCTTGCAAAAGGAACTAGGCACTAGACTGAACTTCAGTACTGCCTTCCACCCACAGACTGACGGACAGTCAGAAAGAACGATTCAAACCCTAGAAGATATGTTAAGAACTGTGGTTCTCGACAGAGGTGGGAGCTGGGAAGCAGTACTACCCTTGATAGAATTTGCCTACAACAATAGCTACCAGGCAACAATAGAAATGGCACCGTACGAAGCCCTGTACGGAAGAAAGTGCCGATCGCCGCTTTATTGGGATGAAGTCGGCGAGCGAGCAATAGTAGGTCCTGACTCTGTTAGTGAAATGATCGAAATTGTTCGTCAAATCCGAGGAAGAATTAAGGAAGCTCAAGATAGACAGAAATCCTATGCCGACACCCGCAGAACTGAACTACAATTTGAGGCGGGGGATAAAGTTTTCTTGAAAGTATCTCCGTCTAAAGGAATCATTAGATTCGGTGTTAAGGGAAAACTGAGGCCCCGTTTCGTAGGACCCTACGAAATCCTGCAAAGGATAGGATCAGTAGCGTACCGACTGGCGCTACCACCAAGCTTTGGGAACGTGCATAACGTTTTCCACGTATCTCAACTCAGGAAATACGTGTTTGACCCAAAACACGTTATTCACCAAGAAGAGATGATTCTTAACCCCGACTTAAGCTATGAGGAGAAACCCGAAGCTATTTTAGACAAGAAGGTTCAACAGCTTCGAACCAAGTCAATAAATCTAGTAAAAGTATTATGGAGGCACCATGGGCAAGAAGAAGCCACCTGGGAACTCGAAGATAAGATGAGAGAAAAGTACCCAGAGCTATTTGAAGAGAATATGCAAATTTCGGGACGAAATTTTTAGTTAGAGGGGTAGAATGTAATATCCCGTCTTTTAAATCCTAAATAAACTTTCTTAAGCTCTAAAATCTCTCAAATTGCGCATACTCGGATTTAATTACGAGACCAAATGTTCGATGTATAATTAGAGAATAACGAACACTTGTAGTAATTAAATAGTTAATGTCATCTTTTAATCTGATCACATTTACGAGGATGATCATCGAGGGTGATTAATGCCTAATGTGATTAGTGCCACTATTAGTATTATATTTAGTACACATAAGTATTTATTAAAATGAGAAGTACGATTAGTAATTATAGTATTATATACGGTTATACCTATATTTAAATAATCATTAAGATATAATATATATATATATATATATATATATATATATATACGTAAGATAGATAGACATGGGTACTACATACATTGAAAACATGGGTACTACATGAAGGAGAAATAAAACACTTAGATATATATATATATACATACAGACTCACGTGAAACACACAATATATATATGTATATACACTCTTAAGGCAATTGCGTGTGATTACAGTAGGTGAGTAAGCAAATAAACTGTAATCCACAAATCAGGACAAGCGTGCAACTGTTCAGATTCCCCATAATCTGATTAAGCACTGCTTTAACGTGTGATTACAGTGGGAGAATAAGCACTCTACCCCCCCTACTAATCCTAGCTGCACAGTGACGCTCCAGCTTCTCCCCAATCGCCATAACCTGCAAATCCAATAGAAGAAGCAGGCGCATATGATTAGCAAAGAACAGAGACTCAATCCTCTCTATATAAGGAGTAAAATTTCTGAACTAAACCACACCTAAATATCATTTACACCGAAACGCTGCCGGATTTGAGACTTGAAGAAAACCCGGAGAAGTGAAGTAACAGCAGTAGTGTGCGCGAAAGAGAATTAGAGACAACTTTGAGGTAAGAACTTAAAGCTCTAGCATCTTATGATCATGCCTCTTAAAGCTAAATTAGGAGTATATATATATATAAATATCACGTGCAAAATAGATTTTAGATTGAACTTAGCATGGACCTTGAACTTAAAGAACTACATCTCGAACTTAGAAAAGCATGCTCTTGACATAAGAAGACATACTGCTAAATAATCTAAGACAAAATGAAAGCGGAAGAAGACTTACATGGCAAATAGGGATAGTAGTAGTACACGGCTGATATTTCCAGCCGTGAACTCCCTTTGGAAACAACTTAGAATCACCCGAATGGCTCCGGCAGACCTCGAACGGCCCCGCATGGCTCCGGACAGCCTCGGTTGACCTCGAACAAGCCCCGAATAGCTTCGGCAGACCTCGAACAGCCCCGCACGGCTCCGAGCAGCTTCGGTTGGCCTCGAGCAGGCCCCGAATGGCTCCGGCAGACCTCGAACAGCCTCGAGCAGGCCCCGAACGGCTCCGGCATGCCCCGAACCACGCCGGACGAACTCCAGACCACCTCGGACGAGCTCCGAGCGACCCCGGATAACTCCAGACCACCTCGGACGAGTTCCGAACTACTTCGGACAGCTCCGAACTACACCTAACCACTCCGAACGACCTCGAACTACCTCAATCCAATCAAAACAAATCTGTAAGATTTAACATTCATAAGACTTGATTAAATCATAAACTTAAAGGGAATTCTAGATCATGAACATCCCCGTAATCAATCAAAGGGAGAAAGAAATATATAAAAGAGTGAGAAGAGGTTGCCTTACCTGGAAGCGGCGGCGGCGGTGCAGAGGCGTACGAGCAGTGCAGCGCTGGGAAGATGGTTTCTTGACAGCGCTGTAGCAGCGCCGGGAAGGGCTGCGCGGCGTGGAGAAGGTGGTGTGGAGCGAGCAGCCACGGAGCAGGCCAGAAGAGGAGGCTCGGCAATGGAGCTCGGAAGGAGCTCGGTGATGAAGCTCGGGCTGAAGCTCGGCAATGGAGCTCGGGCTGGAGCTCGGTGCTGGAGCTCGGCAGGAGCTCGGCATTGGAGCTGCGGTGGTGGTGGAGCACGGCGACGACAACGCTGTGGTGGTGCTGCTGCTGCGAGCTCGGTGATGGAGCCGCGGTGGTGGTGGAGCGCGGCGATGACAGCGCTGAGGCGGTGCTGCTGCTGCGCGGGCAGGAGCGCGGTGCTGCGGGGTGAGGGTAGTGCGACGTGAAGAAACGGAGAAATGGAAGGTGGCAGCAGTGCTGCGTGTCTGTGGGAAAGAAATAGTGAGAAAGGAAAGGGAAAGGAAGAAAGAAGAAGAAGAAAGAGCGAGAGAGAGGAGGCGACGGGGGAGATAGAGGGCAGAGCGAGAGAGAGAGAGAAGTCTTGAACGAGTAAAATCACGACACTGGACCGTGGTGATGGTGGCACGGTGGTGATCGGAGAGGCAGAGATGGAAAGAGCGGAGAGACGACGAGAGAGAAGAAGAAGGAAGAGCGAGAGGGAGAAAGCCTTTCCATGCATGCACACACACACACACACACATATATATATATATATATATATATATTAAATGATGATAATAGTTAAAATTGGTTAAGTATGGGCTTTATATTAAAATAAGATAATTATAATTAAGTTAATTATGGGCTTGAACTAATTGAAGGAATTAGACTATTGATCATTTTAATGTATATGGGCTCACTTAAGAATTTTATGGGCTAAATAAACTATTTAATGGGCTATTGATAATGTTATTAAATAGAATTTATTTACTTGGACTAAGTCCAAGAATAATGTTATTAATTAATTTAGATAATTAATTCATAATAATCTAGTTAGATTTAAATTTTAATAATGGATTTAATTATAAATCATACTTAGATATGTTAATCAAAATTTTCCAAACCTATATGAATTTCATAAATAATTTTGAATTAGAATCACAATATTCCATTAGAAATCTCCCTATTTATTATTGCCTAATAATTATTAGTTGGGAGTAATAAATAAAATTAGAATTTAAGCAACATAGTTGATTTGAGAAATCAACATCCCTAGATAATAAATTTCGATACTCGATCAATAGTTGAGTTAAAGTTCCGAGAATAATTCCCGAGATAATAAAGGGAAATATTCTTTACACTTAGAAATATTAGATACACTCGGAAATTGTATCTCACATGAGATTTGTTTAAAGGTTTCGACAAGAGGTCGGATCCGCATCACGAGAACAAGGCAAACACCAATCAAGACCATTCAAGTAGGCTTTTCTTACCCTATGAAAATATATGTGTGTATGCTTTCAAATGAAATGAGTTATTTTTAAAAGCACTGTCTTGCCATAAATGTTTTGATTTATGTATGATGCCTATCTGTTATATGTATAATCGAATTCGGGTCCCAGTACATTAGATATGCTACTCGGACTAGTGTACACAGGACCGTGAGTCATCTAGATGTTGACCGGTCGAGTGTCTGTGGGAAGTGGCCACTTCCCCGACACATAGAAACTTCAGATATGGTTGATTACAAAGAACTAGGACTGCAGTCAAACTAGAACTTTCTCAATAAATGATTTTGTGAACATAGGTGCTTTAGAGACAAAATCCCTATGATTCACTCGAATGGCTTGACAGTTATATATGTATGTGTGCGATTTCGGCACGTGTCTACTGAGTACAATTTGTACTCAGCCCTGCATGTATTTCTAAACGTGCAGGATAAGAATGAAGAAGACGTGGGTGCTTTGTCGTGCTTTTGTCGAACTCTATAGTAGCTGACTCTTGGGGGTTCTGCGTGTCTTCATACACGTAGGATTTCGTTATGCGATCCTGAAAGTTCCGCTGCTAGACTTTTACGTAGTAGATCTGAAACAAAACTCTACATTCTGTTTTGAAATGTAACGAGCTTATGACTCTGACTTCCCGATTTTACGGGTTTGGCCTTATTTTATGTTATGAAATGAATAATTATCTTTTTCTCTTATCAATTATTCATTTCGTTGGTCATGTTCCCGGCTTTACCAGAATTAGTAGAAAGCGGGCGTGACAATATGTGTCCCTATAATCTTGCAACTATACGTGTCCCTATAATTTGAATAGTATGTGATATTCCTTTATTATAAGATTAAATAAATTTACATTATTTTAACATAATTCATAGCAACATTACGTACACTTTATAAATTATTTTGTCACACATAATTATGTGTGGCTAAATATGTGTGGAAAAAAATTATTTTACTTTGCCACGTAAGCAAATAAAATTTAAAGCAAAATTATTGAAAAGTATTTTAATCAATAATTTAATATCAAAAGTGTAAATGTTACTAAAATGTTTTAGTTACACATATTAAGTGTAACAAAATTTTGCAAACGGTCAAATTCATTTACCTACACATTTTTATATTATGTGTGATTATATTACTACACATAATTATGTGTAACCATTTATGTGTGGGTAAAAGTAGACTTTCTTGTAGTGTGACCATATTAACTGATGAGAGTCCCAAAACTACTTGCCACATCAGCAGATCTTATGGAGGAAGAAAGATTATCTATTGGAGTTCAAATTTGGAAGGAGAATTAATCAACGCGCGAAGAAGGAAAGAAGCATCTATCAACGATCTGCTTTCCATACTTATTGAAGATTTGGTCAAAACTTTCCAAAGGCAAGAAGAGATATATATGAGATTCATATCTCTTGATTGATAACTACATTTATTTCAAAGCCAATCAAGCCTAACGGTTAGAACTTCAAATTCTACACTTATAAAATCTTGGAACCAAGACTGGAAGAATACAAGACTATTATCAACGATCAGAAATTTGTTACTCTGCTCAGAAATCAACCCACTCATCAAAGCATTTACTTGAGAAGATTTCTACTCATCAGATCGTGTTCTAAGCCGTTCGTGATCGAAATCACACCAAATCGATTCAAGTTTGTCTTATCGAGAAGAAGGAGGAGATCTTCGCTAGCTAGTAGTTTTCTAGTGGATTGACGTGAAGAGATCCAGTTACAGTAGTTTTTTATAAGTTGTAAAGGGACACGACCCTTATTCGTGCATAAGTTTCAAACAGATTTTACTTGAGACTTGTGGCTCGTTCTTAGCGAGTATAAATAAGAAGAGTATCTTTGTAGTGAATATGTTATCCAGTTTGGATTGGACCGTGGACGTAGGGGGTTTCCCGAACCACGTAAAAATAACTATGTTATTTACTTTCTGCATTTTAAATTTCAGTTGTTTTATTCACTAACCAGCACATCCATTCAATCTGCATTCTTAATCAATCTGCCTAATATTCGGTTAAGTTTTGCAGAGGTTTTCTAAACAAGAGCACCGACTAAGTCCACCATATTCCGCACACGACGCTCTGTTAGGGAACATGTAATGCCCCGCCTTTTTAACCAGCAAACAGATGATCTATCTCATGGTCACTCGATCTGTTTTTATCAAATCATTCATAGAAGATTCTACCATGCTTTGGAGCATATTCCTTGAAGACCAGATCGACAGCTTGACCAGTATCAATCTGGTTGTGACCAGATCGTTGTTTTAAACAAGATGATACCAGATCAGATCCAATTAACTTGTACTCGCTTTTTTGACCATATTAACTGATGAGAGTCCCAAAACTACTTGCCACATCAGCAAATCTTATGGAGGAAGAAAGATTATCTATTGGATATCAATCTTGAAATTTTGAACTTGTATTCGAATTACGAGACAAATGTTCCGATAATTAATGAGAATAGTCTAATACAATAGCGACTCGTGCAAGTTAGAATGTGTTCGAGTCTCTACAAAAAACGTGAACCGATGTTAATTATATATGGGTAAAACAAGTCACTATTTGTAATTTGTGATTTAGGTGCAAACATTTATAGTGAATTAAGATGTGAAATCACTATAGTAAATAATACTTCTTAGGGGGAGTAATGATATCTAATGCCATTATTGAATAAGATTGGTGAATGCTATTTAATAAAATCATTGAGAGTGATTAATGATATTAGGAAGAATCAATTACAATGTTTTTATAGTGATTGATATAAGTATAGATAATTGGGAATATTCAATTACCACCTTAATTCGTAATTACTTGTAGATAGTGTAGAGTGTAAGTGAATTGGACTTGTGGGTCCCTTTTACTAATCACTTATACAAATAGAATGAAAAAAAAAAGTAATAAGTAGTACATATTGTGTCTAAATTCAAATAGAGTGAATTTAATTTCCACTTGGACTTTATCTCATTAGCAACAGTGGTGTGGCCACATGGGGCAGTGCCCAATCAACATAAATCGATGCATATATATATGTGCGTAAGTAGGTGATAGCTGTGGAGTAGGTCTACAGAATTGATACACACTAGTGAAGAAAATCTGAAGATTATACTCATAAAATGACAAAATAAAACATCAAATAAGACAATTAGGACAAGAAAATATAGGAGTGCCACAATGGGTGAATACAAGGAAGACAACTAGCAAATCTATGCCTTGGAATACACACATGATGAAAGCTGTTTGTCATGTCCTAGAATATCTGTTGAAGGAATGGAAACCTTCTAAATGCGTAAAGAAAACAAATTTCATTCTTGACAAGGAATGGACTATAGAATAAAATGGTAAACTGCTACAGCAGTAGCAGGCAAGGTACATAGGGAGAAGAACCCATGTTGTCCTTCTTGCTCATGGTACTACATCTGAGCATAATTGGTTTCTATGCTGCCACATCCTCCTAAAAGCAACGTATAAACAAAAGGGAAATGAAAGAAAAAGATAGTAGTTAGCCTATTTTAGTGAAAAGAATGAGAAAGTGGACTGCAGGGAGAAGAAGAGGGGAAGGAGGACAGAGCGGCTCCTTGATGCAGTTTCCTCTCCCCGTACATGCTGTAAATCAGCCCCTAGAACCTCCTCTAGAATGTCCCTGGACAAGTAAAACAAAAAGGAGCCAGATTAGGCCTGAGAGGAGGCTGCAACAAATATAAACAAGGAGGAAGAGATCTTCCTAAAATAGAATAGAAAAAAGTGGAAGATGTTGTGCAAGAAAATGGAAATTTCACAACTAAGGAAATTAAAGAAAATAAAATGGACTGGAGAGAAGAGAAGGAGGCAGACCTTAACTACTCGATGCAGTCTTCTCCTCCAGCATCCACAGTCTAGCTCCTATGGCATGAACTGCCACCATGTGTAAAGGACCTGTAGCATAGAGCCAAACAAAGCAAAATCAGGGTTTATGCAAACACAAGTCGATCAACACTTAAGATTAGACCCCAGACCTCAGTCAATCTCCATTCACATATAAATACTACACCTTATTGCCTTAGATAAAGTTACACTCTACAAACAAAACCACAACCTCACACTCAAACATTTAGCACATTAAGAGAAGTATAGGGAAGAGGACGCTGCTCAAATCCAGACCGAAGCACTCCAGCTCCTCAAGGTAAGACTTCAAAGCAAAAAGCCTTCACATTCAAACTTTAGACTTGGCATTGAGCTTAGTTGAAAACATAACATGTTATTAGTTATCGTGGACTCCATCTTCAAGATTTAACCTACCAAATCTAGAACACTAATGCTTAGAAGAACTTAGAAACATAGCATGCCTACTAACTCAATGTGACTCTATCTTCAAGTCCTAGACATAATTATATGTAAAGCATAATTTGAACCTAGATAATACATTGATAGATCTGAATACTTAAAACTCCCTCACGTTTTGTTTTTATCTTCAATCATTAGCATCACGAAGCCTACAAGTACATTTTCAGATTCGAGAGATAAACATATAATTATATACTCAAATTCCAGAACTCATATCCACACTTTAAATAACCAAAACATACCCTAAACTCTTAACCATAGGAACAAAATAGGAAAAACAATTAAGGGTTGGGAGCTTAGCTATAAACAACGTAACCACAGGACAGCCCTCATCGATTGTCCAGTTGAACGAAATGCCACCGGGCCGACCCAACCCGTTCACCATCAGAACCGAACCACGCCCGTAGTCCAAAAAATTCCACCACTCCCGAACCGAAGACATGCAACCCCCTCACAATGACAAGAGATAAAATCCTGGTGAGTAAGGGATTGAAATCAAATCTGGGGAACATTAAAACATGCAGAACACAACCTAAATTAGCATTTCAGAATGTAAAATTTAAAACATCCACAGAGACATAGAATAGGTAAGTTTTGGATCATATTCTGTAAATGGGTAATTAAGGAGATCGAGTTTACCTGAGGCGGTGGCATGGCGATAAGACTGGCGCATCGATGACGGAGTGCAAAGCAGATGATGCTCTTGTCTTCGCTGCCAAGAGGAGGTAGAGCGACGGGAGTAGTGTCGAGTTCTGCTGCTCCGCTGCTGAGATGGAAAAAGCAAGGACGCGAAGGTTGGAACAGGAACGGAGAGAGAGGGAAGAGAGGTCGCGATGCTGGGAAACGCAGAGAGAACCAAAACACGACGCCATGGCGACTGAGTCGCCAGAGGAGAAAGAAGCAGCGTCGCCGGAAAAGAGAAGAAAGAAAGAACGGCGACGTGAAGGCAGAGAGAGATGGGTCTGTAGGGAGAGAGAAGGAATAGGCGTGAGTCTATGTTGGAGGAGGACGAATAGAGTGCATTAGGGTAAGGTTAGGTAGAGTAGAATTCTCTAGAACGCGGGCCGGGTTCATGGGCCGAGTCATTAAATTCGCCAGGCTGGGAAGTGGATTTAACGGGCCAAAAGCTTAGGCCAGGTTAATAAATCGAACGGGCTCAAATTAGGGAGTTGACTGGGCCAAATAAATTAAATCATCTGGGCCATAAATAAAAACCTTTACGGGCCTAATCTAATTGGACTGTTGGGCCAATTTAATTAAGGTAATGATGGGCTAATTTAATTAGTTACTGGGCTCAGCTTAATAATTGGAATGGACCTAAGCAATTAACACATGAGTCAATTTAATTAAAGTATTGGGCCTAGTTAATTAATATAATTGGATTAATCATTTAACCCAATAGACTAAGACTTAATTTAATTGGGCTATGTCCAATAAATAGATTATTAAGTAAAAATCAGAATATTTAATTTAATTAAATTTAATCATGAGAGATGATTAAATTGTACATCATACTTAGAGTATGATAATTGAGATTTCTTAGTCTTTTAGAAATTATTTATCTTGATTTAAATATCAAGATATTAAATTAGAAACCTTTTGTTTTACTCTTACCCAATAATAAATTACTTGGATATAGTAAATTCTCAATCATAGCTTGATAAAATTCATCAAACGACACATCTAGAAATATAACTCCTAGACTCGATTGTTAGTCGAGTTTTAAAGACCCGAGAATAACTCTCGAAATAATAAAGGATAATATTTCCTTGCACTTAGAAGTATTAGTTATACTTAATAAAAGGTATCTCACGCGAGATTTATTTAAAGGTTTCGACGAGAGGTCGGATCCGCATCTTGAGAACGAAGCAATCACCAGTCAAGACTATTCAAGTAGGCTTTTCTTACCCTATAAAAAAATACGTGTGCATGTCTTCAAAAGGAAACGAGATATTTTCAAAGCACTATCTTGCCATAAATATTTTGATTTTCGTATGACGCATATCTGTTTTATTTATAATCGAATTCGGATCCCAGTAGATTAGATATACTACTCGGACTAGTGTACACAAGACCGTGAGTCATCTAGATGTTGAGTGGTTGAGTGTGTGTGGGAAGTGGCCACTTCCCCGGCACAAAGAAGCTTCAGATATTGTTGATTACAAAGAACTTAGACTGCACAGTCAAACTAGATTACTCTTGATCTCTGCCTAGTGTTATTCACCAGATAGTTTTTGTCTGGACAGAACGAGATCGATCTGATTTGTCACAACTAAGCAATCTGCCTAGAGAAAGCTTAAATTATCTAATAAATTAGTCAAGTAAACTTAAAATTTTGCATTTGGTGTTTTAACTCCCCCCCCCCCCCCCCCCCTCATACACCAAACCTTGCTCTGTCGGGACCAACAATTAATCATCAGAACACCAAGATGAAGGCATCAATTTTCTCAGAAACAACTATTTTACCAAGCAAGAACTATATGTACCGGATATTAATATTTATCTACATTGCAATCATAACAGTTACGTATGAATTTTGTAACTCAATTTCTCATGTAAAGTACTAACCATTGATTAAACTATTCACAAATCCACTCCCTAACATCTATCACTTCAAACAATGTTAGAACTAATATCATTTTTATCTCCTACATGATGAATCTATTATGATTGTCAACACATATATTCATATGTCAAATACATAAATTATTCAAAAAAAATAATATTCTTTAAATGAATTCACTCACGACATTTTCAACATACAAAGACTACAAAAACACCAACCCACCACCACAAAAAAATATGAAAACTCACAAACTCACACAACTTTAAACTCAAAACTACATATTACTTTTTGAAACTCTTATTTTACATTTTCAAACAGTAACTTAACCACTTTAATTTGCAATGGCAAGTTAATGAAATATAATTTCCTCAATCGAGATGAAAATCATTTCCAAAAGTCAAACAAAAGCAAGAATCATGAAATGACCAACTTGTCTTCAAACACTTATTCTCTTAATAAATTAGCTATCAAATTAGTTTCGCTACATCTATTCAAAATTTTCATGATCACCATAATCATAACACAAAATTAAAACTTCAAACACTAACTACTTGTACGTATGTGAAAAAGGAACAAATAAACATAATTAGTTGACTGTTGTAGTTAAAGAGTGATAAACATATGAAACGTAGTTAGATGTGATAAATAATTGATTTTTTAATCAACAATATTTGGTTAATTTGAATTGGTTTTAAAAGTATTTAAAATTGTTCTTTTAATTTATAGGTTAATGTTATGTTTTAATTTGATTTATTTATGTATTATTGTTTTATTTTCAAATGTATTTGATTTATTTGTATTTAGTTGTAGTTACTACAACTTTTATACGTTAATGCACACTACTTTTTTCTTAAATTTCAAAAAACATCATAATAGGCGAACTACATTTCATACTATTGCATAAATCCTAAATAAAAACAGCGTGCTTACCAACCAAGCACCTACTAAGTATAAATTATCATAATACATGCAGGTAAAAAATATTAAGATTCAACATATGCATCAACATTGATACCAGACAACACAAGGTTAGTTACATGAAATTTCTTACTAAATTTATTTCGACTTTGAATGATTTACAGTCTTTCAAAATTACTTGAAACTTAGACATATAATATGAAAATAAGTATTGTTCCATATGTGAGAACACATAGCTTGCATGATTAAATAACTTTTATATGTGTGAATTCACTACGCATAATATGATATGTAGGTCCAAGACAGACAAATAGAATTAAACTATTTATCATGCAAATAACCATTAATCCACCAGTGGGGAAGAGGTGGAATGCATGCATAAAAAAATAGAATGCTTACATTAATTCTTCACTCATTAATCATGAAATTGTCGGTGGGGGAGAGACAACTATAATATATATATTTATTGTGCAAATATTATCTGAATAACTATTGTTCCACCGGTGGGGGAGACGTGGTATGCATGCTCGCAAACTTTATATATGCTTAAATCTATATATTTCTTGTGCAAATATTATTTGAATAACTATTGTTCCACCAGTGGGGGAGATGTGGTATGCGTGCTCGCAAACTTTATATATACTTAAATTGTCACGTCCCGATCTCCGCCCTTGTGGCGAAGTCCGGTACGCGACTATAAAACAAATAATTAAATAAAGGATAAAAGGAAACTATGGACTTAACTGAACAAAAGGATACTTTTATAGGAAATAAGCATAGTGCCTTGCGGCAAGGTTTGAAGTTTTGAAAAAGAAATGAGCGTATTTCCTTATAATTTAAGTTGAGATTTTAAGAGGAGTAAGCATATTCCTTGTAGCCGAAGTTCGAGATTTTAAAAGAAATAAGCATATTTCTTTCAAGTTGAAGTCTAAAGTTTTGAAGAGGAAAAGAATGTATTTCTTTTCAAATTGCGTTTGAGATTTAAAAAGAAATGTAGGTATTTCTTTTGATAAAGCGAAGTACTAAAGAAAAGAATGTATTCTTTGAAAGAGAAGTTTTCAAGATATTTTGAAGTAAAGTTTTAAGTGAAAGGAGTAAGAACGATTGTTTTCGAAGTTCTCTTTTAAAAGATTCTTCTAAGATGAGTCATAAACATTGTCATGACATTAGGGCTTTTAGCTATGAACGTAGAATGCTTTAAGATGTATCTTCTCTTTAAGAACAAGAATGTAGACGAGAACTTAGAAGAACCTTTTACTTGAGATTTAGATTGAGAACAAAGAGACGAGAAGAACTCCAAAAGACAGGAACAGTCAAGATAGAGACGAAGGTCAATTACAAGATGAAGATCGGGATGAAATTCTTCCCCTTCGCGATTTAGCAAAACCACGACAATGATCCGATAAATCATTGTTTTTACTGCTAGAATTTAAGCATAAAGAAACCACCAACACGAATAATAAAGATTTAATTATCCTCGCATAATAAATCTTAAGACTAGAATTCCCAAGAATTCTAAACAATAAGTATGGCATACTAAAAGCCTTAAGAAGCAACGATCATCAATTATTACCTATGAGACTTAGTTAGAGAACGAGTCGGAGCATAAACCAAATTTTTATCCATGAGATAAGAAAATGGGATATTTAGGAGCTTAACCAATAGTATTATTTCGCTAATGAAATCAACGATTATTAGTAAGAATGCCGCCAAGAAGAGCTGGACGTCCAAGAGGAGGAGGAAGAGGTCCAAGAAACGAAGAAGGAAGACAAGCAAGGGAACAAGCACCGATCCCACCACCTGAACGCAGAATTGAGGAACTTTTCCTACGACAAAACCCGCCCGTTTTCAATGGGACTGGAGAACCAGCTGAGGCTGAGGCATGGGTGCGGTCCTTAGAGCGCATCTTCAACTTTCTACGGTGCACGAATGAGGAACGCATGACTTGCGTGTCTTTTCAGCTGGCAGGATCAGCTGACTATTGGTGGGAGGCACGACGAAAGACAATGAGCCCAGAGCAACTACGTAACCTAACTTGGGAGCAATTTAAGACAGGGATATATGATAAATATATTCCCAAGAGTTACCGAAAGAAAAAGGAATTAGAATTTTACAGCCTCAAGCAAGGCCAAATGTCGGTAACAGAATACGATAGGCTATTTTGTGACATGGCCCGCTATGCGCCAGAACTGGTAGACACAGAAGAAAAGATGGCAGAAAAGTTTTGTGCCGGTCTGAGGCATGAGATCAGAATGACTTTAGCAAGTCATGGGGGACTATCCTACACCGAATCTCTTAGTCGAGCTCTCGATATAGAGTCAGCTATGCCAAGGGAAAAATTTGCATTTGTTCCAGCACCAACACCTCCTAAGACACAACTCCAAAACTATAAAGGGAAGCGTAAATGGGAAAGTAATGAGAACACACCATCTCAAGAGAAGACCTGGGAAGGACCACCTCGTCCCCGAGACTCAGAGAAAGAAACCCCAACCACTCAGACAGGGAACTACGAGCAGAAGTTTTCTCCTTGTCCTAAGTGCAACAAAATGCATGGGGGTGTCTGCAAGGCTGGGAATGATGGATGTTATGTGTGCGGACAACGGGGACATTTTGCAAACAACTGCCCTACCAAACAACAAATGCAACCACCAAAAGCTAAAGCACAGGGGTACCCACAGGGAAATCACAGAAACCTAACAGGTAAGATCCAAAACATCACGATCTAATAATACTACTTCTAGTTAATACTGGGCATTTTACAAGAGTAGGTAACTTGAGGCTAGAAACATACCAAGTAGAGATGATTATTAGAATTTCCTTCATAATTAGAAAGAACTGCTACTATCATTATAACCAAATATAGGATTCACTTAAGGGTTGGACGGATAATCTTGGAGTGATTTGAAGAAAAGACTGAACATAGCTTTAGAAATAGACTGACTTAATGACCAAAAGATTCTAAAGCGTTTGCAACATTCCTATATGTCACAACTTAGAAAATGCATGCTAGAGGAAAGCCCAAAACTATCTTAGATAGCGAAGTGCAACAACTTAGAAATAAATCGATAACCATAGTGAGATTTATGTGGAGACATTGAGTGTTAGAAGAAGCCACATGGGAACTAGAGGAAAAGATGAGAGAAAAGTACCCCAAGCAATTCAACGAGAATATGCAAATTTCGGGACGAAATTTTTATTTAGAGGGGGAGAATGTAATATCCCGCTATTCTACTAGTAGTATTGATGTATTGAAAATCGAGATAAGAAAATTTCGTTATAAAAATCGGAAATATCGATTAGCTAATAGATGTTAGTGACTCTTGTTCATGTAACTTATAATTAAAAAGCAATTATAGAGATCGTGTGAGTTATCTTGGAATAATATAATTATTCAAAAGGACGATGCAAGTATATTCTTGAGATGCATACTCTGTAATTAGATATAAATTATAACTTATAAGATAACCAATTGATAAGTTAATTAGAATTATTAGATGGAAGTTAGTAATTGAAGAATTAACTATATAGCCAATTAGAAAATAATTATATACTTCTTAGAAGTTTGTATATAATTAACTAGTAATATCTTAAATACTAAAATGCTATGGTATGAAGAATTTCGTATTATCTAGTCTCAATTAAGCAAGATATATTGAAGATAATTACTTATTCACATAAAATAAGTAAATAAATAATAAAATAACAAAACTTATATATGTACATATAAGTATAGTCGATTAAAAGGATATGATGGAAATCTGCATTTCAGATTTCATACAGAAAGTAGGATAGCAAAATGCAGCTTTCTATAAAGACTATTACATGTCACCACCTTATAGGTCTCAAAAATATAAAAGAGAGTACAAAGAATACACTCAAAGATGATAAAGCTGCAGGAATTTCATAAAAAGGATCTATAAAGGATTCTAAAAAGTGTTACACTTCAACACTTTATGACAAAGCAAGTAAGAGTCAAAAAGAGTGTTATAAAAGAACTCAAAATCTAGGAGAAGGGGGATTTGGTCGGCTGATAAGTGAGGGAAGACATAAACTACACTTCTACACTCCTTCTCAGAAATCAGAACCTGCAAAATACCCAAGTCAAACCAATAAGAATAAAAGGAGTAAGAAACTAGAGCAAGTTAGAGAATTTAAATAAGAGAAATTGATAGCATAGGCTGCAGTAGTAGGCGGCTGAAGAGAGAGATAGGAGCAGAGCTGCTGCCACACGCCTCACTTCACTTCACTCAATCTGTCCACACCCTGCAGCATCCAAAGAAGTGAGAAGTGAGTCTAGTGCAGATAGCAAGTAGGGAGAGAGCAACCAATAAAGATTCATTGCCTCGATATAAAGAAGTAAAACCTTAGCAAATAATAATAACCCACTCAAATCATACTAAAACGCTGCCGAATTTGAGATTTAAAGGAAGAACCAGGAGAAGAGAAGAAATAGCAGTTCATAAGGTAAAGAATTCTGCCTATAACATTTACTTCCCTTAGCTACATATTTATTTCCATGTCAAGAATGTAGATTGTACACTGTGATATGTTAGAAAGCTATATTAACATAGCATGCCTTAGAAACTATAATCCGTTCTCAAGAAACATTCTTACAATCTGACCCAAGACAACATTTATCCCCTATTCTTGAAACACATAACTTAGATCAAGCTAAAATCCGCTAAAACTTAAAGAGAAGGGAAGAAGTAGGACTTAGCTAATGTATTGAAGATCAATACACGGCTGCTTCAGTTTCCGGACAGCCCGAACGTCTGCGAACAGCTCCGGACAGCCTCGCAAGCCCTCGAACAGATTCCGAACAGCTCCGGACAGCCCCGGCAGACCCCGGACAGCTTTGAAACAGCCTCGAACGGTTCCGGCGGACCCCGTAACACTCCGAATGGCTCCGGAGGGCCTCGAAACTGCATGAGCTATCCCGAACAGCCTCAAATCCCTCCGAAACAGTCTCGGACAATACCGTGCAGCTCCGAACCAACCCCGAACCAATCCAGAATAGCTCGAACCAACCGAAACCAATCTGCAAACATAGATTCTCTTAAGACTCCTTTAATTCCCAGAAAAATCAGAATAAGAAACTTAAGATGATTTCGATACATTCATAATATTAGAACTTGAGGTTGTCACAATGAATAACCAAACAAAACTTAAACTGAAACTAAGAAGAATTTCACTTCAGCCCCGCAAAAGAAAAATAGGAACTTAATTCAGACCAACAATTAATCGCAACTTAGGAGAAACTAAAGTTTACAGATTAGAAATTTGACATATAAATATATAAGATAACTTCTGTAAGTAAAAAGAAAATTTGCTGAGGAAGCAATTGATGGATACCTCTCTCAGTGGTCAAGGAGGGAGAAATATGTGTGTAGAGATAGAAAATAGAGAGAAATATGCAGAGAAATGGAATAGACTACCTGGAGATACGAATCTCCGGAGGAATAGAACGCCCACGAGACAGCAACTAGTGGCTGTCCCAACGGACATAGCTGCATCCGAATCACCCCAACTTCAAACCCAACCATCCCAGCTCCTAACTCCATCAATTCCCAAGCCAAATCAAGTTCCCACAATGAAAGCAGAAATTGAAATCTGTTATGAAGTTCCAAAAATCAGAACTAGTCTAGGAATCTTTCCCACAACAATTAATCAAGAATCTAGCCTAAAACTAAAACCATCACTTAATCAAATTAGAGAAAGGAAGACAATAGAAAGAAGGGGAGGAAACTTCACCTATAGAGGGAGTGGGGTACGGTGCTAGGCTGAAACAACAGCGAAGAAATCGAGCAGAGCTGCGACACCAAGGAAGCTGCGCGCAGTGGATGGCGACGCGTGAGGCTTCGAAAATTGTAGTCTACGGACGCACGTCGAGGAGGAACGGCAGTGCAAGGACCCTATCTGTACACTCGTCGCTCCGGAAGGAGTGAAACAAATAGAAATTCAAAATCGAGAAGTGAAGGTGCTTATCGGTGGTTTAAATCAACCCCAGTCGGGTGGAGACCGTGGGCGACGCAGCACTGGCTGGAGAAGAAAACGGGAGAGGAGAGAAAGAGTAATGCTACGGCGAGGACGGAGAAGCCAGAGAAAGGGAGAGAGATTTGAGAAGAAAGCGGCGAGAAAGAGAGGGGGAGAAGAGGCGGAGGTCTCCATGCTAGGAAAGAATGAGTGAATAGAATGGATTAGGGTAAGACTAAGTTTAAGTGTAGGAAGAAGGATCTAGAATCTGGGCCGGGTCACGGGCCGAGTTGTCGGGCCAACCATTTAATTGGGTGGGCTCCAGAAGTGGAAACAATTGGGCCAAGATAATTGGACCCAGGAGATGAACTACTAAATAATTTACATGGGCCGAGTATAAATTCTATTGGGCCGGGAGTTAGCAAATTGATGGGCCAAATGACACATTTAATTGAGCTTGTTTTATTATTAAGAGTGTGCTCACTTAATTGATTTAATTGGGCTCACCTAAATAAATTAAATGGACTAATAACATTTTAATAGACTAAGATCCAATTTAATTGGGTTAAGTCCAAAGAATAGAATTTTAAAGCTAAGTTAGAAGACTTAATTTATTAATTAGAAATTTATTTACCAAACTAGAATTTAATAGATTTATTAGAATTTAATCATGAGAAATGATTAAATTAAGAAATCATGCTTATAGTGCGATAATTGAAATTTAATTAGCCAAGGATAATAATTCCTCGCACTTGGAATTAATAGATGGATTATGTAAAGTACTAGATAATGCTAAAGTCCAATACAAGAGTATACAGTAAGAAATTTTTTATTATTCTATTACATATTGTTAGATTAGTTGAATTAAATAAATCAGGATTTAAATAAATCAGGATTTAGCTTGGCTCGAAATCCTAAGAGAACATTTTTTGAGAAAAGATTAAAGCACTCGAATATTAGTCGAGTTAAGAATTGAGAACAACTCTTGTAATAATAAGGATGTCATTTCAAAGTAGAAAATAATATATATACTCAGATGAGTATCTCACCTCGTAAACTCAATTAAGGTTACGCTGGAAGGAAGTACTAAGCCAGAAGGTCGAATTTAATTAGAAGAGGAAGCGAGTCAGGTAGGCTTTCTATCCTATACATCAAGTGTAGGCTTTCTTCTACAAAATAAAACATGTGTGCTCATATGCATTTACGTTATTTCATTTCGAAGAGATTATGAATGGAAAATATGTTTCAAGTATTGTCTGCCATAAAATGTTTATGATTTTCGTATGATACCTATCTGCTCAGTGAAGTTAAAAGAATCGAATTCGAGTCCCAGTTGGATAGCTATCCTACTAGGACTAGTGTACACAAAGTAACCGTGAGTCATCGAGCGGGTTGGCCGGTTAAAGTGATCGTGAGTCATCGAGCGGGTTGGCCGGTTAAAGTGACCGTGAGTCATCGAGCGGGTTGGCCGGTCAAGGTGTTCGTGGAAGGTGACCACCTTCCCGACACAAAGAAGAAGAAGAAGTTGCAGATATGGTAGATTACTAAAAGAACTTAGATCATGATCGAATTTTAAGATTTCACAAAAGGATTTTAGTGAACATAGGTTCTTTAGAGACAAAATCCCTATGTTTCACTTACAATGGCATGACAATTATATTTGTATGTGTGCGATTTTGGCATGTGTCTACTGAGTACAAATTTGTACTCAGCCCTGCATATATTTATAAATGTGCAGGTTGAGCGATGATGAAGGAGGAGTGCTACGTTCGGGCTTTTTGTCGATCTCTTATTAGTTAACTCTTGGGGGTTCTACATGTCTTCACACATGTAGAGCTTGTAGCAATCCAAGAAATTTTCCGCTGCTAGTATGAGATTGTTATGTAATAAACCTAAAACTCGAGTTTCCTTCATGATATGTTGCATGTATTGAGCATAAGACTCAAATCATTTTCTTGCAAATCATGTACAATGAATTATTCGCCCAGTTATGAGATTGTTGTCCAGTTTCTTCCTTGTTCCAGTGACACATTTCTATCCCGAATTCTTCAATCCCTTCCAAAGTCACGGTTTTCCCCGACTTCGCTATCCATAGCGGAGTGCGGGCGTGACAGGATTTTATCTTTAAAAGCACCTACGTTCACTAAATCTTTTTTGTGAAACATATGGTTCGACAGCTGTCTAAGTTCTTTAGTATTCTACCATATCTGTTTTCTACGTGTACCGTGAAGTTGGCCACCTTCTACGGACACCTGACCGGTCAACACCTTCGTCGACTCACAGTCCTTTGTGTACACTAGTTCGAGCGGGGTTGCTTACCCACTAGAACCCGAATTCGATTAAATGATAACAAGATAGGCATCGTACAAAACATAAATCATTTCGGCAATACAATACTTTAAAACATAAGTTCTCAGTTCAAAACCTTTTTGAAATATCAACATAATAGCATACGAGCACACATAATTTTCTTTGTAATAGAAAGCCTACTTGGATAGCTTCGGTTTGCACTTGCTTTGGTCTCGAAACGCGAGGTAGATCTCTCGTAAGAACCTTTAGAAAATCTCGTATAAGTTAGAATGCTTCGGAAGCTTTTAGAAACATCTAAATCGTAAGAATATCTTATTCTCGGTTTCTTGTTTGATTCGTTAATTGGATATATTGATTCCTCGAATCAATATATTTTCTAAGGTTCAAATCTGTTGGGAACCCTAAGTAACTTTGTTTTGATGATGGTTTCTTTTCTAAACACACTTAGTTATCTTAGAGGTTAAATTGATCTACGTGTAAAAACAGATCACTAGAGATAAAGTAAATCTTGTTATAGAACAGATTAGGAGATGACTTGAAATGTAAAGGAAATACTCCTATAGAAGTCAATCTCAATCTAATATAGGATGAAAGTCAAGATTTCACGTCAAAAGGAATTGATCTGCTGTAGCAGACAGCGACCAGATCGATGCCTACAGCGAGGAACCAGAACGATTGAGTCATCAATCCACCAGCTGACATCATCCTACACATCATATGCTCTTGTCACGCCAAGATTAAAGTCCATCCAACTGGGATTGGAAAGAAGATATTCGGTTAACATATAGAAGGAAAGAGACCGTTAGCAATCTGCTTTCCATAAACTTAAAGATTGAGTCAACCTTTCCTATATGGCAAGAACAGATATGATGGAAATCATTGATTGGCAATATACCATCTATCTCACGCCAATCAACAAACGGTTAGAACTTCAAAATTCAATGCCTATATAGTTGAAGTTAGAGATCTGGAGAAGGAGTGAGAGAACGCACGCGAGCTATACTGTTGTTATACTTTCAAACAATCAATCTGCTATCCAGACTTAGAACTTCAACACTCCGTGATTCTACATCACACCAACTACCTCGATTCAAGTCTGTCTTATCGAGAGAAAGGAGATCACCCTGCTAGCTAGTAGTTTTCTAGTGGTAACGTAGAGGTAATCTGTTGTAAAGGGACACGACCCTTATTTCGTGCATAAGTATCTCTCTAGCTGTGATTGATACTTGTGACTCGTTCTCCACGAGTATAAAGAAGCAGAGTATCCTAGTAGTGGATAATCTGGTCTAGTTTGGACCAGATCGTGGACGTAGGGATTTCCCGAACCACGTTAAACAGCTGTGTGCTTTACATTCCTGCATATTTCATTTCAGTTGTTTATTATTCTAACCCTCTGCACTATCACATAATCTGCATTCTTAATCAATCTGCTTTAACAATCTGGATAATCTCTAAGGTTTTCTAAACAAGAGCAATCACTAATCCACCATTATTCCGCACTCACTCAACACTCAGAAAGTAATAAGATCACTCTTATTGTTAGCTAAGTGTTCTCACTAAGAGAGTAATCTGTTTGGACTAAAACTGCTATCGATCTACACATCGATCTGTCTAGTCACTGCCGAGCAATTTCTTATACAGAATAGCTTAAACTCTCTGATTAATTGGCAAGTAAACTGAAAAGTTAGTATTTGGTGTATTTCACCCCCTCCCCCCCATACACCAAACCTTGCTCTTTCGGGACCAACAAAATCTCATTCAAATTACTCAAGTAATTGACATTGAGTAATATAAGTGAATTAACACTTACTTGAATAATTAAATTCTTAGTTTAAATTATAATTAATCTAATCCTTTAGATATCCTTACAAATTATTAATTTCATTAATAATTCTTGAAGAGTTATAATGGGTTGCTCCTTAATTCCTTTCTTAGCTTAATTAGAGATATCTAATCTCTTAATTTAAAATTCAATTAATTTGATTTAATTAGATTTCTTAATTCAATTATTAGACATTAATTGTCTAATTTATAAATTCTAATGTTTAAATATAATGTAGGTATCTATTATCCCATTTATAATTTAATTAGATGGGCTTACTATTTAAATTAATCCACATGTCATTCTTGGGTCTAGCCCATACTAAAAGATTTCAGCCCATCCCATATATATATTTTCGGCCCATAGGATAAATATCTCGGCCCATAAGATTAATGAATTTCAGCCCATTAGTAACAATCATAACCCATTTCTTATCTATTTGTTCAGCCCAAATCTTATAAATTTTCAAGGCCCATAATTTTAATAAGCTTAATTAATACTAATCTTATACTTACTCCTAACCTATTTCCCAATTTCACCGACACCCCTCATTTTACTTCTTCATCTAGAAACCTCCTCATCTAACTCCTCTCTATGACTCTATCTTTCTCTCTGTGTAAGAACGACGGCCTCCACCTTCCTCCGGTGAAAACAGCGGCTGCACAGCAGCCGCCGCGTGTCTCCACCTCGCCGCCTCTTTCCTCTCCAACAGTGGCTCGACATCCTGGTGGTTGTGAAGCCACCGCGATGCAGCAGCTCGAATCTGTCCCGGTGCTCCTATCTTCTCGGTAAGTCCCTCGTTTTCCTCTTTCATGTTTAAATTCCTAGCTGATTTAATTTCGATTGATTAAAGTTTTTTTTTTTAGATTTCAGTTCCTAAATGTCATTTCTTACTTGTAAGTATATTGATTCTCCCGGTGGTTTATCAGTGTGTCGTCGTCCCTTGCATGTTCTTATTTCATTTCTGATTTGAATAAATTTTTAAAGTTGGGCTTATTTCCTAGAATTTGAAGTTAAAAACTGAAATCTCTATTTTCTTTTCTCATTCGTGTTGGTCTCTGTTTGGATTTTGAGATAGAGAGTTAATCCTATATTAATTAATATTCTCAGAATTTGATTTCATTGATTACTGATTTTTCTCGTTTGTTTTGATTCTGGCTGAGGGAGGGTTATGGCTAGGTTGGAGATTTCTTCGGTTTATGGTTGGAAAAAGGCTTCGGCTTTGAAGCGGAGTTGGTTCGGGGTGATTCGGGGCTGTTCGAGGTATTTCAAAACTGATTCGGGCTGTTTCACTTTTTGGTTTGGTGAAGGTTTTGTAGATTTTTGTTGTTGTGTTTAATGAATAAACATGCGAATTAATTTCTACTTAATGTTACATTCAATATGACTTTAGTGTCTAAAAGCCTAAAGATATATTTTGGGTTGAATTCATGCTACGTTCTGTACTTTATGAAGGATTTCTAGTGTCTCTAACTCTGAATTCACATTAGGTTCTGGAGTCAGTTCGTAGTTTTGATTCATGGCTATTTTTGGAAACCAAAATGCTCTATGTTTTAGTTGTACTCTGTTTTCAAAGTTTGATCAGAAGTTAGCCTATTTGATGAGAACTTCTGTTAAGTTTCTCCTACTGTATAGAAGGTGTAGTTCTGAAATGAATGTGGTATAATCTGAAAACAAAGCTCTAGGTTCTGAAGTTTGTGCCTCATTTTCAAAGTTTGCTAATTCTCTAATGTTTTCTAACTGTGATTTTCTTTGTTATCCTAAAGAGAGGTTTAAGAGGGCTGAGATGACTACCTTTGCCTTTAACTCCTTCTTGGAATGGTTGTTTCTCCTTGAAAATTCAGTCGGGTAGATAGTTGCAAAGTTACTGCTTCTGTTTTTCTCTTTGTTGTCCCAGCAGATTGTAAAGAGTTTGTGTGTGTTGAATGCTTAGCTTATGGAATTATTTAGGATGAAAGGCTTGTTGCTATCTATCCTAATTTCTAATCAT
The DNA here is from genome assembly GCA_026898415.1 of Leonotis leonurus. Lineage (NCBI taxonomy): Eukaryota > Viridiplantae > Streptophyta > Magnoliopsida > Lamiales > Lamiaceae > Leonotis > Leonotis leonurus. The sequence goes on from JAPKLX010000652.1 coordinate 46,502, forward strand.
CTCTGCAGGTAAAGCAAGCATGGGAGGAAGTCTCTTTATTCACTCCAGCAGTAGGTTTGAGGTGTTGGGTACTTGTGATTTAATCACTCCCTACCTACACACCATGCTGCAGTCTGCCAATCTCTAATGTAGTTGTAGACTATTCTTTTGTCTTTGCCGAAGTGTAGTGTTATAATATATATATAGATTTGTTTTCTTTGTTTCCATAAAAGTGTTTTACATTCTTATCTTACCTTTCTTATTTAGTAAATATACTTGAGTGCACTCCCTTTTCCTTCTTACAACATAATCCTGCAGATCATATATATATATATATATCTATACTTATACTATGCGTGTGGTTTACTTTATGCATCATTAAATTTTTCATACTGAATCCCTTCTTTGGCATTTATAAATTCAGTATTTCACTCAGTTTCATATATATATATATATATATATAGGCGTGAACTTCTTCTACACTTAGAGAATTCATCAGTGTAAATATATATATATTTTTGTGAAGCATGCTACAAATAATGTACATAGATCATATTTTAACCAACTAATATAAAATGTATGCACCCCATGCATACTCATTATATTGTTTCCAAAATATAAAGCATATACCTTAATATAATTATCTCTTAAGATATTAATCAAGAAGTCTCTAATTACTTGTTATCTTACAGCACTCATACTTATCTTAATGTATATAATTTGGAAACATACCCATTCACATATATAATTTCACAATTTATTTAAGTATGCATAGCATTAATGTTTTCTTTAAGTTATAAAGAAAATTTAAATTTCTCAATACTTCATACCTTAAAACAAGGATTCTATTGTAGCTAGGTTCAACTTTAACATTAATTAAAACAAATTGTTCAATAGGTAATTCCAAGTGCGTTTAAAATCGCTTACTTTGATAATTAAAAGACGGGCATTACATAAATTGTATATGCATGAATGATGATAACTGTTACTTCAACAATTGTAGCTATAAATTCACTTAATGTATTTGTTATTGACTCATAACTACGCTTTAAAACAAAAACCACATTACACAAAAAAAAAACAATTTGTACATGTAAAAAATATATTCTAATAAATTCTAAAAAAAAAGGTTCACTCAAACTCAACTTTCCTTCAAATTAACAAAAATATACGACAATTTAATATAACGACAATAAAATCATAATACAAAGTAAGTACGATTACAACAACAATTTAAATCTAAAATCTAAACACATCTTTAACAACTAAATGTTTTGAAATACTTCTTTATTCACCACATTCATTGTCGAATTACAATCCCCATCACTATTGTGATCAATTAAAACTCTCAAACCATCTCTACTTGTTACCCTTGAAAAAGCAACATACAATTGTCCATGAGTAAAAATTGGTTTTTCAAGATACAATCCCACACGTGACAGCGATTGACCCTGACTTTTATTAATCGTCATAGCATACGATACCATCAATAGAAATTGTCGACGTTGGAACTTAAATGGAAACCTCTGATCTGATGGCGTAAGTCCCAATCACGAAATCGAAACAACATGGCCCACTGCAATACCACTGAAAACCCTACCTTCAACAACATGATCACCTAATTTTGTTATTATCAATCGAGTATCATTACACAATCCACTCACATGATCAATATTCCTCAACAACATAACTGGAGTACCCACCTTCAACACTAATTCGTGGTTTGGTGTGCCCGAACACTTCAAACTATTCAAAAACTCTGGAGTGTGCAACTCTGCTATAATACTCGAATTACTCTCAGCCCTTGACACACTATCATAACTCAAATACAATCGCCCAACAGATGAAAGCTGAGAAATCATATATTCATTAACCAAATTTACCACATCAAGTGTAGGAGCAAGTATCGCACGACTTTCATAATATGAGCAATCCTCACCACAATTAGGAAAATTTGGATATGTGCTAGAAAACAATTGTTTGTAGACAATCACCAGAATTCTCCAATAAAATGTCCTAAGAAGTTTGATATTCACTTCTCCATCACTTGGTTCCCCAATGTTGTCATCTCATATACTTGCAATCCACTTTGTAAACTAACTATTTATCAACTTCAGGAATACTTGCAACACTCTTAACACTACTACAAAAATGCTAATAGACAAGGGTTAAAAACCCTTGTCGTAGCTTGTTCTCGACCCTTGTCGAAAGTGGTGTTGTCGTATATTCTCGCTCATAGACAACGGTAATATAACCGTTGTTGTAAATATTTACAACAACGGCTAAGACAAGGGTTTCTGGAACCGTTGTCGTATATAAAAAAAATTCGCTCATAGACAACGGTTCTTAAAACCGTTTGTCGTAGGTCTTGTAAAAAATTCAGAAAGAAATATTCGCCCAGTGATAGCCTATAAACAAGCTCTTTCAATTTCCACGAGCAATAGCCTTCTTTGAACACGAGCAACTCGTCCTCTCCCTTCAGCTCTTGTGTCATGATTCAATATAACATGTCGGATTAACAACACTGCCATTTACTCTCATATTCAACAAGAAATATTAGTTCTTATTATACTAAATGAACACACTTGGGGATTCTTATTTTCAAGAGTTTAAAGCAAGTAGATTGCACACTTGTGGATTGATGGTTGGACACTTGGATATGATAGAAGTAATAACAACAATTCATGTATATTTAACAAACTAACATAAATATGGATATATCATATCCCTCTTCATTTAGGAACCAAAACACCATTCAAATAATAAGATACAAAGAAAAATGGTTTACCCGTTTAAACCATGCTCGCACCAGCATGGCTAAAATGAGGGAAATGAAGAATGCAGGTAAAGCAGCTAAAATAGCAAAGTTGATTTCATTGGCTCTCAAGATCTGATCCAGCTCAAGCATAGCTCTGTTTATAAATTCATCATAAGCAACCTACTTCATGCAATAATACATTCGTAAACAAGTGTAAGCGAACTCACTCACTCTTCTATATCCAGTTTAAGCTTCTGAACCTGTAGGGAGGAAGCCATTTTAGGAGAAGGAAGACCAAAAGGTTGTTGATAGCACTACAAAAGATATATTACCTGAATGAGAATAGCTCGAACAAGCTCCCCACCCACAAGACCCTGAATAGGATGCATAAGTTCTTTCTCGTACCTACAAATAGGCCGTTTTGGTAATCTGTTCACAGGAATTCATAAGCGCGAAATTCAAGCAGTAGAACACACACATCAAGAATAGTTAGGTCCCTTTATTCCAAATGGCATTGCATTTTCTATTCCAAGAATGTTAACACATTCCAAGGGAATATTGACGCTCTCCAAGTGCGTATTCAAGAAACCATCATACACATGGCATGTATGAGTGATTCTAGAGTCCAAGAAGGAATGCAACTTAAAATAAGGATTCTAGAGTACAAGAAGGCATGCAACTTAAAATAAGATTACTTGATTTTATCATGAGACGAACAGACATTCCGGTCTACTCAGTACTCACTGATCCAATTCATAGTAAACTAAGACCTCAAATTTTTCAGACATCTTGTTGGATAAATAATAGCTCAACTTCCAAATAAAGTGAATGACCAACAATACATACATCAAGAATTTCTCTCAACAGGTTAGCTATCAAATTCTTGTCAGTCATAAGATGAATGAATTCATTGTGGATCCTTAAGAAACTAGTTTGGAACTAAAATACCGAACGTTCAGAACCTAGTGTTTCAGGACAAAATATTAATCAATTGGAAGCATGGGAATTGATCTAAACTCGGGGGAAGTTTATTGTTCTTGTTGCAATTGATGAAAGAAACTGAAGAACCTGGTTCTTGCCAAAGAAAAAACACCATGAAAAGTGACCTTAGAAAACCTTACTAATACGTTTCGCAAAATTATGAACTAGATTATGGTTCTTGCTTACATTGTATTGTTTTGTTTTATGAAGGAGCTGAAGAACCGAAAAGAAATTTACCTGATCTAATAAAGTATTCACAGCAAAGTTTTCTGAAGGAGCTGAAGAACCGAAACTTACGTGATATTCACAGCAAATGCCCAACAAAGTATGTACCCACCTAGAAGGAATAAAGTAACCATGAATAAAAGTTCAGCAGTATCTATTAAAAGCACATATATGTAATATGATCTAATAAAGTTTTCCTCAATAACTTCAGGAAAGTTTTTCTATTATCCTAATAGATCAAACATGGAAAGACAATACTAATGAAACAAGAAGATACATTGGACGAAAGAACTACATATCGGCATACTGTGTTTACTCATGTACAAAACCTCATACAGATGAGAAATAGATCAAATAACAAGTAATCATATTACTCTATGTCTACACCACTTGATTGTCACTCAAGAAAGATTCTTTTATCTGCATTGAGCAAGTTGGCTGCTAAACCAGGTGAGTTATTCTACTGCACTATACTATAAACCAACATATTCTTGTGAAACGGTGACTCAGGGGCAAATGCTATCTCCACGTGAAGAGAGTAATAATTGTGTGATACATAACAAAGCAAAATCTACAAATTACACTGGTGAAGATGGTGTGGCATACATAAACACAATGGTATCATGTCCATTGCCCACAACGTTCAACCTACATAAAACATACAATGAAGTTCCATATGAAATTCCAGAGCTGGTGACAAACATGGTGGGAGCAAGCATACTCGTCAAGAAATTTCAAACATAAAGCCACATGTGTACATACATCGGAAAACATATATTCACAGGAACCGACACTGAAATCCAGACGCCGCAATAGGGTTTTGCACCAAATGCTTTCTAAGTTATACGTTGCAAATGCTGCTATAGAACTACCATATCCGCACGCAACAAACATTGAATAGAACCAGAAACACCCAAGGAGAGAAGCAAAACACATATAAGCAATAGGTGCAATGGTTTAGAGAGAGAAATAAGACCTGGGCAGATGTGACGGGCAGAGGAAAAGCCGTAGCCATCGCGAGAAAAAAACCCAGATTCAAACGAAAACCCCCTGATCTAGAAACCCCAGTCACCAAGATCTATAAAGAACCAAAATAGTAATCCCCAAAAATCCCAATCCGCATCCAGTTTGGGCAAATCACATTAACACTTAGTCAGAATAAACCATAAACAGAGTGAGAAACGCGAAGCACAGTTGCTCCAAGTTGTGGCAGTACTAATAAGTGTGTTCTAGGAGTTGGATAGTGTGTGCGATTTATGGGTTAGTTTATGTTTGTACACAGACACAGATGGACAGGGAAGGCTGAATCAGTAAGAAGTTAGCAAGTATTTGTGATTAACAGATGATAATCGAGGCTGATAGTGTGGGGGAAGGCGTGAATGTTCAGCTCGAGCTCAAAAATTCGAATGCTCAAAATACGGCGGAGGGGATGAAGTGTTTGCCTGCTAGGTTATGAATAAATTGAAATTTTAATTTAATTGCTCAAAACCATTGTTGTATGTGCCTACGAAAACACGTTAACAACAACGACAAAGACTAATGTTGTCTTATCTCAACTACGACAACAGATAAAGACAACGGTTTGTAGAACCGTTGTCTATGAGCGTGCGTTTTGTCTATGACAACGGAGCTACGACAACATCAATGTAAAACCGTTGTCTATTAGCGCATTTTTTTGCTCAAAGACAACGGTTTTAGCTACCACAACGGTTTTTTCCCCTACAACAACGGTTTTATTTAAAAACCGTTGTCTTTTTGGTGTTGTTGTTGGCCTTTTTTCTTGTAGTGTAAGTCTCATATTTTCTGTTAGTCGCAAAACTTTACAGCTAGTCCACAAATATGAAGAATTAATCGCCGAACTCACAACATCCTGCCTAGTAGCCTTAGGAATAACCGGTAATATTTCCCGAAAATCTCCACCAAACATCACAGTCTTACCTCCAAAGGATAAATCTGAACTATTTTCTTTCGAAAACCGTATTATATCATGCATAGTTCGATCTAAAGCCTCAAAAAAAACTTGTGCATCATAGGAGCTTCATCCCACACAATCAACTTAGACATAACAATAAGCTCTGCTACTTCACTTCCTTGCATAATATTACACATCGAATCCTCATTAAGATTTATCGGAAACTTAAATCGAGAGTGAGTAGTTCTACCACCAGGTAATAATAACGAAGCAATACCACTTGAAGCAACATTCAAAACAATATCTCCTTTACTTCGAATCCCCGCTGACAATGCCTTCCAAATAAATGTTTTACCCGTACCCCCATATCCATACACAAAGAAAATCCCACCATGGTGAGATTCAACTGATTGCATTATAAATTCATAGACACAACACTGTTCATCATTAAATTTCGAAACAAATTCAAAATGTTATGTACCCAAGACTTCTCTATCATAATGTAACTCATCACTTATCAATCTATTTTGCCGCAATTCAAAAAACTCAAAAGATGGAAATGGCATAGCCGAAAACTGACGAAGACTTCTACCCAATCGAAGTAACAGATTTTCAATCTCCACCAAACTAAAATTCTTTATGTCATCCTCACTTAAAGATAAATCTGCAAATGTAAATTAAAACTATACATTACACCACTTTAAAACCGAAACATCATTAATATTTAAATACACAAAAGTTAAACCTACCTCAGTAATAAGAAGACCATTACTTGGATGATCCAGTAGTCTTCTCTGTTTATAAAGAATGTCATCAGATAAAACTCTCCAACAATTATTCCACAAATTCTAGTCTACTCATAGACTCTGACGACAATAACATGACAAACAAACAATGCAAACTCTGCCCAGAAGCCCAAGAACTTGCCTCTAAAATACCATCAATATACTACTTATCATTCTCTAGTAATCCTCGAGCATAGCACGCATCACGAAATGAATCATACAGTACTCCATTAACTCGTCGAATGTCCTCAAAGCACGTAGCTCCACGAACTAAATTCAAAAGACATCTCAAATAATAAGACTCCCCTGACCCAGGAGTTACAAAAAACAATCTTCCAATAGAGTAATCCCTCTTTCTTGGCATCCAATACTTGCCATCTTTCCAAGTAAACTTTGTTGGAAACTCCGTATAGGTTAACTCCGTATAGGTTAACTCCCTACCTTCAACAAATTTCTTATTAGCTTCCATCCAACCAAGAAACATAGTATGCCCTACACTTTCTCTATCCAACACATCATCTATAGGGTTTGACTCTGAAAAAACTATGTGCTGTGTCCAGGCAAATGAAACCTAAGCCGCTCAACTGAAGGTTTTTTAAATTGAATTGGAAATCCAAAAATTCTCCACATAGCTTCGCACAAAGAAATATACTTACAATCAAAATACATACTCACCTCATCAACCACATAACCTTGCTCACTATCCTCACAAGATTGATAAAACGAGCAGTAACCCGATCATTCCCCTTGTTAATGTACTTAAACAAATACTTAATAGACCAAGACTGATTACACCACTAAACATTCAAATGAGCCCCATATTTCATTAACAAACTTCGATTATGCGGCACCACATATCTATTATCCAAGGACACCCTATTTTTAAGAACAACACGTCCATTGTTACCTCTCTATATATTGGATATCCATCTTCATCGATTGAGCTAAAATCCACATACTTCTTTGGAAAATACTTTGTACATTTACTAGAAGACATACACACGGAGATGTAGGATTCCCAACACCACAAGGCCCATGCAACATAAACTCACGAACCGCAATATAATAAAGAGGATCAATATTCGCATATGTTATTTCAGCACATATAATTTCATCAAGATGACTTTGATCTAAACATTGGTCTTCTCTACACAAAAAAATGCAAGATATGCGCGTGAGGCAAACCTCGTTTCTGAAACTCCACCGTATACACAACTACATCAAACACAATCAACATATTAAATATATATATATATATATAATATAAGAAATTACAAAAAAAATTATAAAGAACAACAAAATTTCACCTGCTCTGACTTCACCAAAAATTCCATTCTTTCGCAAATCATTAATTAAATTATCCAACTTCACTTTAAAGACCCGACAAATTATATTTGGACGATCTTCAGCTTTCAAACGTTTACTTTCCATGTATCTAACAATCTCTGGCCACTTAGGATTACAAGTGAATGTAATAAACAAATTTGGATAAACAATCCAACTACAAATTGCCATAACATCCTGATAATTTTTAATCATAAATCTAGCACCACCTGTAAAACTCGAAGGCAAGATAACTCTCTTCCCATGCCTAGAAGGATTAGTCTCACCCCTCACAATAGCCTCTACCAAACCTTGATACAAATCACAACACAATTTTTTTTTTTGTGTTCTAATAAACCTTAATCTCCCAGTTTCAATCATTGTATAAGCATCAACAACAAATTGTTGGAAAAGACGTCTACAATGAAGAATAAAAGGTGATTCACCCTGCCAATCATGGAATCGAAAACAGAAAAACTCTTTCAAACTTACACTGCTCCCAGAAGATGATCCCGAACGGCTCGAAAAAGAAATATCAACTCGATAACAATCATCACCAAAAGGAAACAAAAGAGGATATTGCAAAGCAAGATAAGAAGGATGCAATTCATTAATTCTTTTCAACCTACCATCTCTACACTCAATAACAATATCTCGATCCTCCATCGCACCATCAATATCCCCAACTATCAAAGTCGTAACTTCAAGAACAGAAGAAACATTATATGTTCTGGCATCTTTATCTCGTTTACCAATTAATCTTAACTTTACTAAAGGAACACCCCCATCAACAATCTTATCTCTCGCCATCCGAAAAGACTTAACCAAAAATTGTGCTCATTCAACATACTTCTAATATTACTAACAATCTCAACATGCAACTCATCAAAATGTGCTCTTTCCCTACAAAATAAAATCAAAAGCACCAACAATCAAAACAATATACACAACACAAGTAGATATAAAAAATGCACAACAACAAATACCTTACAGACAAAAGTCTATTCTCCACCTCATTCTCTATATCATAAATATATAGCTACGCAAATTTTGGCGAAGAACCATCTAATGGCAATAAACTATCCATTAAATGATAATTTTCACCATGCAACCGAAACACTGGCGGAGCCCTCCCTGTATTCAAATTTTTATCAATCTTCCCTCCCATAGATGTAAACCCAAACATGTTATTATATGTCCGAATGTTTTTTATAAAATGATTACTCTTCGCATCAACACCAAACACCAAATCTTCTAGCACCTTAGGAGGACTCATAACTTTTGGCAGCTCAATTTTACCATTCATGCAGCAACCTGAATACTTTGCACTTGCTGACTTATAATGCTTAGCTAATCTTTCATCAAATCAAAAGTACGCAAAACAAAAGCTACAAACACACTTTGGATCTCCAATATCAAAATACTCTATACAAACAATATAACTATATTATAAGACAATATGAAAAAATAAACCAAACATGAATATGAATGTAAATACAAAATATTACTAATACATTACTAAATAAATAACTCCAAATACAAATTTTCACACGAATCTAAACATATACACAAACACTAATATGTATATGTTTAGATAAATACATATATTCATACATACTTATAAAACTAACAAATTACCTTGAGCAACATATTCCTTTGGATTAAATTCCACATTAACATTAGATGAACTTAACGAACATTCAATCTTAAATGGATCAACAATCACAGACTTCACCCCACTATTTTCACAAAGAACAAATGAATTGCCCTTTTTAGCAGATTTACCAATAAAATAATTCTCACATCTAGAATTAACACTTCCACCACCTACAACGTAACAATAATAAAACATTAGCTAAATTTATAATCAGAATAATAGAATAAAATTAACAGTCACTTTTAATTTCAGAAATCAGATACCAAACACTCACAATTTGTGATATCACAAAAACCAACACGCGAAGTTATATCAAATAAAATACTTTGATCCACCTTTGAACCAACTAATCCTTCACAGCCTGAAAGAACATACTTACATACAAAATTAACAACACAACGATTGATTAATTAACAAAAACCCAAATATTAGAAAATAAATAAAATAATTAAATCTAATAAACTTAAAAAATATATAAATAATCAACAACCATTAAACTCAAAACATATATATTACAATTCATTTCTCAACACAAAAACCCACAAATATTTTTTTCAATTAATATCAATCTATCAATAACTTGACCCATTACAAATGTACATAAAACACACACAATTAACAAATTCAAATACAACTTCAACAAAATCTAATACTCATCTAATCTAAAACAAATCCAAAACTCAATATTCTATGTTTCTATCATCCCAACCGCCACCATAAAGATGCATTAATGAATCTCAATCAATCTATATCCAATATATCTCAATTAATACTCTTAAATATACATAATATATAATATGTAAATCCCAACTCAATTTCCACCCACCACAATCTGTTTTCTTCCCTAACAAACCCACTAAGATTGTGTCATAAATTCTCCAACAACCATCATAAAAACACATTTATAACACCTCCACAAATACTTTAATATCAAACACAATTATTCATTCATTCCAAAACTCCACAAATCCACAAACAATAACCAACCAAAACCCTACTCTCCACCACGAACTCCACAAACAACTACGTCAACATCCAAGAACACAAGCTCAATACTTCAGCCCACATCAGAAAAGCTCACGCATTACTCAAAGTAATTACCAAACTCATTTTTGTATAATACAACTCACCAGATCTATAACTAACCTTCTAATCTATCACGTATGGAAGGATGCCACATATCAACAAACAGTGGGACAAAAACATCCAGCAAAAAGAAAACCAAATCCAACACAAACAACAACAAATCTAAATGACAAACCACGTAAGAGGTAAATCAAATTAGAGCTAACATGTTCTATTTTCCATTCTAGTTCGTTGTTTTTCCGTTTATCATTGTGGATTCAAGTTCAGTCCAGTTTATGAATCAAGTTTCCTTCCATTTTATATTTCGGGTTCGTTTTTATTATTGAGTTCCTTTATTTTTTATACTTTCTACGTTCTTTTTTATATCGAATTCTGAGTTATTTTTATCCTTTTCAGTTTGCAACTCTTTTTCTAAAATTCGCAATTTGTTTCCTCGTTGATTTTTATTAGTTTAGGATTTACATTCTTTCGTATTTTATATTCCACGCCTAGTTTTAAAACCTTCAAATGATCTTTTACTTGCTTTCGTATTGAACAAAGAGTTAAATTACCCTGCTAAGTTTTTCTTGAGAATACGTCTTGGGTTGGCTTATCATTTCTAGACGATCCCGTTAGATTGTGAGCGACTCGAAAAAATTTTAGTCGAACAAATTTTGGCACTGTTGCCGGTCAATGAGGCACCCAATCTCAATCAAGCGCCCAATCAATGGGACACCCAACCTCAATGGGACTCCCAATGGGAGCAGCTCACAACCGACGTCATCACCAGCATTCGCGAGATGCGCTCTGCCATCCGCGACATCAACACCCGCCTCGATACCCAGTTCCAACAAATCGCCAACCAACATGCACAATGGGAAGCCCATCAAAAGGCGGTGGAGGAGCAAAACAAGCTCATACGAGAGATGCAACTACAATGGTTATCTTGGACCTTTGGCGGACCATCTGCCGACCCTCCTCCTGATCAATAGTGAGACTTCGTCTCGCTGTTGAAGTCATTTATTGCTTTCTTTCCTTTAGTGTGAGTGTGTGATTGACTAACCTTTGTTTTTCCCTTTGTTTTCTAGTTTATTTTCAGGTTGTTTTTCTTCTCGTTTTCGCTCCGAATGCAGCACTTCAGGGAGGTCTTTCTTATCCCTACTCTATAGTTCTTTACTTTCTTCAATGAGAGCATTGCTCTATCTTTGTAGGGGTTATGGGCGTCTTTTAAGTGCATGCATTCTTCATTTTATCTTAGTGTCTTGTTTGTGTAAATCTTAATTATTTTAAAGCTACATTGTCTTGATATTTTGTGGTTGAATCGAGTCATGGCATGTGTTTGCGATATGATATGATTTGAAAGCCTTGATAAATACTTAGCCAAATATATTAAGAGGTTGATTAAAACAATGCAATTCGGAATGCGAGTGTGGGGTTAGTGAATAAACAACTAAAAATAAGATGCGTGAAGTAAAGAACACAATTGTTTTTACGTGGTTCGAGAAACCCCCTACGTCCACGGTCCAATCAAAACAAGATCGGATATCCACTACTTAGGATACCCTCTTCTTTATACTCGCTGAGAACAAGCCACAAGTTCCAGTCAAAACTAGAAAGAAACTTGTGCACGAATATGGGTCGAGTCCCTTAGAACTTGCAGATAAATCTGCTACATGGTACCTTCACGCTAATCCACTAGAAAACTACTAGCTAGCGAAGATATCTTCCTTCTTCTTCTCGATAAGACAGACTTGAATCGAGGTTGGTGTGATTTCGATCACGAACAGCTTGGACATGATCTGGAATGTGAAATCTACTAGTAGAATGCTTCAATGATAGAGTAGATTTCTTGATAGAGTTTCAGCTTGAAAGTTTGTCAGTTGATCAGTCAATCCTCTTCCAGATGTCGTTCGAAGCTTTTATAGGTGTAGAATTTTGAAATTCTAACCGTTGGGGTTGATTGGCGTGAAATAAATGTTGATTGCCAATCAATGATGTGAATCCCTGATTTGATCCTCTTGCCTTGTAGGAATGGTTTACTGAATCTCTCTTGACATGGATAGCAGATGGCTGATTGATCTCTTTCCTTTCTTTGAGCTTCAAATGATTCACCTTCTTTCTTAATCTCTTGATTAATTAACTTTCCATCTTCGTGAGATATGATGACGTGGCATAAGGATATGATTCTTTCTAAGTACATTTGGATGACACTTTGCATAATAGATGACTTAGATAAATATCAGATGACTAGGTGAAATACCAAATGACATATTGTATATCTGGAGTTTAATCAAGTCTCCATCTCAGTGATCTGTAAGGGACATGTTCACTCTTCCAAGTTGGTCTGGTCAACCAGATCAGGTCCACTGCCAGTGAGGTGATCTGGTCCAAACTTGCTCCAAAAGTTGGTACCAATAACTGGGTGAAATCAGCTTTTGACTAGATTGAGTGACCTTCATCAGATGGTCTGCTTGGTTCAGGTGAGCTGGTCTGCTTCGAATATCCAGAAGACCATCTAACCAGATGACTTCCTATTGGACAGAATACTTAAAGTATTTAAGCCCTTTATAATTAGTCATCAGTTAACCTGGTCTAAATAAAAGAAGGCATGTTGCTCTCTAAGTCTAGCAAACAGAGCATCAATGAAATCTAAGTGTGTTTCGAAAGAACATCATCAAAACTAAAATTTGTGAAGGGTTCCCAACAGAGAGATACGCTAATAAACTGATGAATAAAAACTCTAGTCGGTTATGTGATCTCGATGATTACCGTTTGCATCATTATTTTTGTTTGTTTGAATTGATGAGTATCTAGTCTAAGTGGACGACATGCTTCTATAATCTCTATGTGACGTGACGTGATGATAGAAAGATTGATTTTGGAAATGATTTGAAGTCTTGTCAAAAATGCATGTCGTGTTAGATTTTTCCTATGGATATTTTAGACTAAGTTATGCTTGAGGAAAAGCAAGGTTTTGTGTGTGGAGGGGTTATTTAGCCTCTTTATTGTCGTCTAAACTCGTATATTCCTTGTCTTTATTCTTGTAGTTTTCCCATTTTGTATGATGTTTCGGGCTTGATTTTTGTTTTGTTTTATGTTTCAGGATCACGAGCTCAAACAAGTGTTAACGTTAAGAACGAGATGAGAAAATATTGAGAAATGACGAGAGAATAAAGAGGAGAGCCGAGAGAAAAAGTCAGCGGTCGAGTAGCCCTAGGAGACAGCTGACTAAGCGGTGCGTGTCCAGGGCTGAGCCAGCACGCGAGCCAGCATGAGCCAGGGTCAGCGAACGGTGGCCACTCAGCGACTGTTGGCCCCTGCGACTGAATCAGTCAGTGGCCAACAACTTCACTGGATGGCACGCGAGGAGCGCATAATCGACTCACTCAACGGTCATTGAGTTGTAAGTGATCGTTGTCCCTCCTTCGAGGGAGGCCTGTTTTCCGACTCTTTGCACTTATATTTCGAGTACCTCTTGACCTATTGTTTTAGGGTCGAGACTTATGAATTTTAGTTAGTTGTTTTTAACTTTAGTATTTAATTTCGAAGGATAGTCGATTGCAACATTCTAGTTCGTTGTTTTTCAATTTATCATTGTGGATTCAAATTCATTCCAGTTTATGAATCAAGTTTGCTTCCGTTTTATATTCCGGGTTCGTTCTTATTATTAAGTTCTTTTATTTTTTTTATGCTATCGTGTTTCTATTTTGTTTATCTATTCTACGTTCTTTTCGACTTCGAACTTCAAAATACTTTCTACGTTCTTTTTAATCTCAAATTCGAAGTTACTTTTATCCTTTTTAGTTTGCAACTCGTTTTCTTAATCCATTGAAATTATGGATGTAACCCTCTTGTCATTAATTATTTCTCGCGTTTAAGATTTACTCAATTCATTAATTAATTGAGTTTGCTGACAACTCACAATTAATTAATATATTTATTTGTGAGTGATCCGGTCCAAACTTTAATTATTACATACGGAATAAATTCCAACCAGCCGAGTTTCTTATGCAATAAATATTTCTGAACTCCTCACGCGGATTTAATCAACTCGTGTCACCGAGATGCTATATACGACTGACAATCGAGCACTTCTAGCTAAGTTAATCACTACCACCCAAGACATTACTGTTTAGGGTTACGAAAAACTCGCAAACGTAGATGAATCATAGAAGTGTATAATCAACCGTTTATACTAATGTCATCGTCACAGATTAAGAAATAAACTAATTTTCGGACCTCGTCCTTAGCAACAAGACGTAGAACTTATCTCACTTTGAAACCTCTCAATATGTATACGCAAAGTATGTGTATCAGCTTATGCATACCGATATCATTCTGCGGGCTAAGGTTAGCCCTCGCATCAAATGGTACCACAATATTTACCGACTATACTGTCCAAGTCTGTCTAGACTGTGACTTTATGCTACAAAGGATCTGACTGTGTTACCTTCTGTGATCATCGATCCACCACACAGTTTACAATTATAGTAAATGGACTTGTTTACAATTCATTATATATAATAATAATAAAGAACAAACCAATCATAGAAACATTTATTCTCATTAAATGGAACTAAAAATAGGTTTAATACTTCGTCTAAACATGCTTTGAGATATACAAACCCTAACAATGATGTGCATGAGTGCGTGTGGCGTGAGTTACAGAGATGATGGGAGTGAGAGGAAAGTGGGGAGTTTTGAAAATTTACAGATATTATTAATTGGGAAAAAGAAAAATTTATAATAATAATTAACAATGAAAATGAAACATTATCAAAATCTGAAAATTTAAAATAGGTCGGGTCAATTCAGACCTTTTGATTTAAGAATTTGAGCTGAATTAACATAATTAATTTTGAAATCATTTTTAATGGACTACTACTAGATAATTAATTAAGGCTTTGATTCTAATTAAATTTAGATTTTGATTAATTTCATTAATTAGATTAATTGAATAATTTAATTTTATTAATTAATAATTAATGGAATATTAATTATTGAATTAAATATTTTGATTTTGATGATAAATAATTAATTAAGTGTAATTAATTATTTATTTTATTTGAACTAAATTAATTAAAAATTAATTGAGATTAATTATTATATAAATCATTTATATTTTATTTAATGATTAATTATTATCAATTAATTTCTTAATAATTTTGATACTTAATTAATTTAATGAATCTAAATTAATTCAAATCGAGAAATGAACCTTTTCTAAGGATCTCTAATTACGAGAACTTCATTATAAGAAATTATAGACTAATAAAAATAAACGAAGATATAATTGAGTGACATGAATTTAAAGAGAGCAAACGAATTGCGAATTAAAAAAAAGTTGCAAATTAAAAAGGACAATTGATTACAATATAAATCAAAACTAAATTGAAATCACTACGAAAGAATTAAGAACGTAAAAATAACTTTTAACTTGAAATTTTGAAAAACGTAGAATAGAGAAATGAAATAGAAATACGAAAGAATATACAAATAAATGAAACTTGGTACTACAATGAAACACGGGATTGAAAGCGAAAGAAAATGTAGTTCATAAACTTGAATAAACGAACTTGAATCCACAACAACGAACGTATGAACAACGAATTTGAATGTTGTAATCGGCTATCCTTCGTAATCAAATACTAAACTAAACACGAACTAAAGGAAAATAACGGGAGATATAAGTGTCTAGAACGGTAGAAGTCCGTCTAGAATGAGAAAATGCATCACCTTTTTATAGACGTCGAGCAAGTCAACGGTCTCCTACTTCTTAGCGACCGCTGACATGGCGAAACGCCGGTGACCCCCTGGGTTGTTGGCCAAACTTTTTGAGTCAGCCGCTGAGGGGTCAAGTGTCGCTAACCGTGACCTTCGTCCCCTCGCGCGCTGGCTCGGTCTAGGTCATTGAGAGGCCTAGTCAGCGGCCTCCAAAGCTCCGCGGGCGCTCACTGTGCTCTATGCCCTTTTCTTCATTCTCTCGTTATTTTTTTATCTTTTCTCGTTATCATTCTGATCAAGATAAATTTATAAACCTGCACCCTTCACTAGGTTCCTCTAGTGGCAAATACATGGTCGATCCCGCAGGGAGATGTTGAATTCCTCTCTCAATGTCATAATTTGGGGTTTTGAGTCGGGTTTTGCCTTGGGCAAGAAGTGTAATCAAGCAAAAAGTAAGGTACTGTAAAAGTAATTAACTGAAAAAGAAAACACAAGAGAGTTAAATGATAATGCAACTTGATTTAGGTTAGAATTCTTGAGTCTTGACTTATGTCTTGATCATCGGTGCAATGTTGTTCATTGTACTATCATGTCATTGGTTAAAGGCGAGCGTAAGAATGAGTTTTACTCCTACCACCCAAATGCATCAATCAGGCAGCCCCCTTTTTAATCGTCACGTAGCCACCGAAGCCTCGCCCAACATACTTTTTCAGCCCAGAAGGTAAGGGTTACTCATCCCCATATCTCCCTTGCCCAAGATTACTCATCAACCAAGCTTACTCCAACATACCGAAATTAGTATTCCTGGGGAACACAACAACCATGGGCACACCATCTCAGACGCTCGTCCCATGGCATCCCCACCTACATCACCGCACTGATCCCTCTGTCTGGCAAGTAGGGACTCGCTAACACTTGGAGTTTTCAGCTCGCAGTTGTAACTTGATCTTGCCCAAGACTGCTACTTTCCAGAAAACACCGAGGAGTTGATCAAGTTGCATAGGATTCAGATCCAGCACTTTAGGAACACGCCAATACAACTATATGCACAGTTAGACCTCTCAAGACGTTATAAGTTTAGACTCAATTCATCCATCTCAAGCAAAGTTTATAAACGTAGCTACTCATAAGTAAAGAACAAGGAAGAAATAAACAAAAGCATACTTATATTAAAATACGGAAAAAGTTGTTACCAAAAGATCCTCTTGCCAGGACCAACCCCTGGCAAGGCCGAAAGCATTAAACATAAAATTAAATAAAGTGTTTGTCCGTAGAACTTGTTTCTTCCTCCCCAATACTCATTAAAATAAAGCTTAGACTAAGGAATGAAGCAGTCGGGTTTCGTCCCTCCCCTCTCATGCGTATGTCTCTGATTCATAGCGTGAGGTTTTTATAACATCTCCATGGGCTTGGGCTTTCGTGGTGGTGGTGACTAGGGTTGCGGCGAACTTTCTTTCCCGATCAGATCTTCCACGTACAAGGAAATATTCTCAATCCTCACCAAATCGTTGGTGGAAGGAAAGAGAGATATGTTTCCTTTTCCGAAGAAGGAAAGAAATCTGCGCAAATCCCAGCGCATTGCCTGTCATCTCCTGCGATTTCGACTGCTTAGTCTGTGTTGGGAACCCCTCACAAAATTTAGTTTTGATGATGTTCTTTCGAAACACACTTAGATTTAATTCATGTTATGTTTGCTAGACCTAGCCTGTTCATCATGTAATAGATCACTATGATATTAAGTGAATCTGATAGAGAGCAAGCTTGCATTATCTAGACTAGGTAGCTAATGACTTATAAATGTAAAGGACTCAAACACTTTTAAGTATTCTATCCTATAGATAGTCATCTGGTAAGTTAGGCTGCTGGATTGTCGAAGCAGACCAGTTCATCTGAAAGCTAGCAGATAATCTGATGAAGGTCACTCAATCTGGTTAAAAGAAGTTATCACCCAGGTATTGGCACCAACTTTTTGAGCAAGTTTGAACCAGACCAGATCACCTCACTGGAAGTAAACCTGACCTAGTTGACCAGACTAGAGTAGAAAAATGAACCTGACTTTTCAGATCACTTAGATAGAGACTTGGTGAAAACACATATATGCAATAAGTCATCTGATATTTCTTCTTAAGTCATCTGGTATACAATCTGTTACCCGATGCACTTAGAGAGAGTCCCACCTCTTATGTCACATCATCAGATCTCATGAAGAAGGAAAGTCAATCAAATTAGAGATCAAGAAGGAAGGTGAATCATGTGAAGCTCAAAGAAAGGAAATAGATCAATTAGTTATTTGTTTTCCATATCAAGAG
This sequence comes from Leonotis leonurus, assembly GCA_026898415.1. NCBI lineage: Eukaryota > Viridiplantae > Streptophyta > Magnoliopsida > Lamiales > Lamiaceae > Leonotis > Leonotis leonurus. The sequence continues at coordinate 65,220 of JAPKLX010000652.1, forward strand.
AGATTCAGTCAACCTTTGCTACAAGGCAAGAGGATCAAATTAGGGATTGAAATCTTTGATTGACAATCAACATTTATTACACACCAATCTATCTCAACGGTTAGAATTTTAAAATTCTAAACCTATAAAATCTTGGAACAACATCTGGAAGAGTATTGATGCAATAACGATTCTGTGCGCAAACTTTCAAGCTGATACTCTGCCAAGAAATCAACTCAACTATCAAAGTATTCAACGAGGAGATTTCATATTCTAGAATTCTTTCAAAGTTGTTCGTGATTGAAATCACACCCAACTCGATTCAAGTCTGTTTTATCGAGAAGAAGAAGGAAGATATCTTCACTAGCTAGTAGTTTTCTAGTGGATTAACGTGAAGGTACCTTGTAGCAGATTTATCTGCAAGTTGTAAAGGGACACGACCCTTATTCATGCACAAGTGTCTTTCTAGTTTTGACTGGAACTTGTGGCTCGTTCTCATCGAGTATAAAGAAGAGAGTATTCTAGTTTTGTTGGGAAGTGGACTCCAGCACCTCCCAGAGGGTGGGTCCTCCGTGTATCGTACCCGAGAGAGCTTATGGGAGTGCGGCCTGCCTCAGTCGAAAAGGGCCTGCACTACCATTGTTGACGAGAGGTTAAATGAATTGATTAGTACTACTCATAC
>JAPKLX010003587.1:0-10903 GCA_026898415.1 Leonotis leonurus
TGTTGGGAACCCCATAAAATATTCCAAGTTTTGATGATGGTTTTTCAAAACACACTTGGTATAATACATGTTCTGTACCTTCTGTTTGGTTTCAGCATAACAGATAGTCGAAACTGGTTCAAACAGAACGATAGAAGATGTCTCGAACAGATACTAAAACCAGCCAGTCTCGAGCAGAAGGCTGGAGCAGAAGGCTTAGTCTCAAGACAGAACGCTAACTAGCAAGTCTTAAGAACAGAAAGCTAAACCAGCAAGTCTTAAGACAGAAAGCTAAACCAGCAAGTCTCAAGACAGAACGCTAACCAGCAAGTCTTAAGAACAGAATGCTAAACCAGCAAGTCTCAAGACAGAAAGCTAAACCAGCAAGTCAGAAGACCAAACCAGCAAGTCTCAAGACAGAACGCCAACCAGAAAGCTCTTCTACCAGAAAGTATCTCAACCAGAAAGTACTTCTACCAGAAAGCTCTTATACCAGAAAGTACCTCAACCAGTAAGTGTCTAAGATAGTATCCAACCAGAAAGACACTAGACCAGAGAGGTCACAACCAGAAGGTTAGAAGCAAACCAGAAAGAGCAGAATCAAATCTGTCAAAGAAGCATTAAAGACTTTCCATTGAAGAAATAGAAACTGAATCACTGATTGATATGAAGAAGGAAAGCAATCACAGATGATCTGCTTACCATTCATGAAAGATTCAATCAACAACTCTACAAGGAAATAAGAGATATGATTGATTGGCAATTAACAAATCAAATCAACGCCAATCAACAAACGGCTAGAATTTCAAATTCAAAGCCTATATATGTTTGAAGGTTAAAAGTCTGATAAGGACACGCAAGCTATATACTGCAAAAATTCTCAAGCATTCTATCTCCAAAATCAGACAAAAGCTTCAAACCGTTCGTGATCGCAAACACACCTCGATTCAAGTCTGTCTTATCGAGAGAAGAAGGAGATCTTTACTAGCTAGTAGTTTTCTAGTGGATTAACGTGAAGATAACCTGTTTTACAGTAGTTTTCTGTAAGTTGTAAAGGGACACGACCCTTATTCGTGCATAAGTTTCAACGAGGTTTGTAATTGGAACTTGTGGCTCGTTCTCAGCGAGGTTAAATAAGAAGAGTATCCTAGTAGTGGATATCTAATCCAGTTTGGATTAGACCGTGGACGTAGGGGGTTTCCCGAACCACGTAAAAATAACTGTGCCGTTTAATTTCTGCATTATACATTCAGTTGTTTTTATTCTGCATCTATCATACTCATTCAAACCTGCATTCTTAATCTATCTTCTAAATACTCGATTAAGCTTTCAAAAGATTTTCTTAACAACAGCACCAACTAAGTCCACCATTATTCCGCACACAAAACATTGTTTGGAATCAAGTTCACACTTGCTTTCTGCTTTGTTTATCTCACGTGAGAGATCTTACTTGGATAGAACTTAATTGATTAGAAAATCATAGTGTTCTATCACTTTGAGCAATCTGTAAACCAGAAAGCTTATATCTCTCTGATTAATTTAGTCAAGTAAACTGAAAAGTTTGCGTTTGGTGTATTCCCCCCCCCCATACACCAAACCTTGCTCTTTCGGGACCAACAAGTGGTATCAGAGCAGTGGTTCATACTGACCATTGTTTTGTTTCACAAGGTTAATACCTGTGTGGTCAACTTGAATAGATCTAGAAAATCTTTTCATCATCTGCATATTATCCGTTATGGAATCATCTGTTATCAGGGCATGCGAAGAATTCTCCATCCAAGGTTATAGAGAATGGAGCTTCAGAATCAAGATGTGTCTCAAAGCTCATCACTGTCTGATGTGGAAGGTGATTTAAGAAGGACCTTTGGCAATTACCGAAGAAACCACTCGTATCACTGAGACAGGAGCAGTGAAGGAAACTGTACTGAAAGACCCCAGAAAGTATACTTCTGAAGAAAGAAGAGAAGCAAATCTTGATGATTTTGCTAAAGGAGTCATATCCAGTACTGTGAAAGGAGTTCATCTGGCCAAGATCCAAGATCTTGATACAGCCAAAGAAATGTGGGAAGCACTAAGAGATCTCAGCTTAGGATCTGAAGCTATGATCGAGAACAAGCTATCCCTAGCGTGTAATAAGTTCGATGAATTCAAAATGAAGCCTGGAGAAACTATTGAACAAATGAAGAACAGATTCACTGAAGTATTACTTGAAGTGTCTGCCTTCAAAAAGGATAAGTACACACAGAGAGAGAAGAATCTCAAGATTCTTAGAGCTTTACCACCAAGCTGGGAAATCTATTCAGCTATGCAACTACTACGTACTGATTTCAATGATCTGTCTGTAGAAGCACTATTTGATCATCTGGCTGTCCATGAATGTGATATCAGAAGGATACATGGACCAGATCACTCCTCCAGCAAGAAGAATGAAACTAGCACTAAGAAGGAGAAAGAGACTGCCTTCAAAGCGAAGTGCAAAACAGATGAATCAACATCATCTACTGCATCAGAAGAAGGAGGATATGATAAGTTACTGAAAGAATTCTCACTGATTGCTAAGAGAATGGACAAGATGGAAGTCAGATCAAGAAAGTATCGAAGGTTCTACAAAGACAACAAGAGTAGATACCAGAAGAACAAAGAAGCAGAACGATCTGATGACAAAACAGAAAGTAGAGGTAATGGTAAAATCACTAATCCTACTGACTATACTTGCTATGGTTGTGGAAGAGCAGGACACTTCAAGACAGACTGTCCTGATCTATCCAAAAGCCAGAGAGAAGAACTACGAGCTAAAAGGGACAGAAAGCTAAATGCTCAACGTAAAGCCATGATAGCAGAAGAAAAAGAAGAAGATGATTCCAGCTCAAGCCATCTATCTGATAGTTCAACAGAAGATGATGAAGCATTCTTTGCTAAAGAAGAAGAAGACTGGGATGAATGCTTTGCAGGACTAGACAACGGTCTAGATGATGTAGAGGACCAGAAGGCTGCAAGAAGAAGCAAGATTGCAAAAGGATCAATCTGGATAATTGATAGTGGCTGTTCAAAACACATGACATGTGACAAGAACCTACTATCAGACTACATAGAGAAACCAGGACCTCATGTCACTTTTGGATGTCATTCAAAAGGATATACCAGAGGATATGGAAACATAAAAGTAGGCAAGACCACCATTTCAAATGTCTCATATGTTGAAGGTCTCAGCCACAATCTGTTCTCTGTAAGTCAGTTCTGTACAAATGGTAATCAAATTATTTTTGACACTAACAACTGTCTGGTGAAGAACAAGGAAGGAGATGAGATACTCCTTACCGGAATATTGCAGGATAGATTATATATTGTGCAATGGAACAACCAGATAGAAACCTGTCTGGTCACAAAGACAGTGTCAGAAACTAGTTGGCTATGGCATAAAAGATTAAGTCATCTCAACTTCAAATCAATCAATAGGATTGCACGAGAGAAACTAGATGAAGGATTGCCAGAACAAGTCTATGACAAAAGTCACGCTTGTGAAGCATGTCAAGCAGGAAAGCAGACCAGATCATCTTTTTCAAGCAAATCTGCCCAGAGCTCAACCAGAATACTAGAATTACTACATTTAGACTTATTTGGTCCAGTCAAACCATTAAGCATAAATGGTAGGAAATATACTCTAGTCATCATTGATGATTATTCAAGATTTACTTGGGTAATATTCTTGCATAAGAAGAAAGAAACTCTGGAGAAGTTACCAAATTTTCTCAACAAGATTACCAAGAAAAAGGAAGTTTCTGTTACCACTATCAGAACAGATCGTGGAACAGAATTCCTAAACCAGAAGGTTGAAGAATACTGCAACCAGATGGGTATCACTCACCAGACATCTGCTGCAAGAACTCCTCAACAGAATGGAGTAGTTGAGAGAAGAAACAGATCATTAAAAGAAGCAGCTCGTACTATGCTCAATGCAACCAGACTGCCAAAGAAATTTTGGGCAGAAGCCATCTATACAGCGTGCTACACCCAGAACAGATCAGTTGTTACCATCAGACATGGGAAGACACCCTACGAGATATGGAACAACAGAAAACCCAGGATTCATTACTTTCGTTCTTTTGGCTGTCTGTGTTACATACACAATAATGGGAAATCTCAGTTGAAAACTTTTGATAGCAAAGCTGATCCAGGAATATTCTTAGGGTATTCTGATGTTAGCAAAGCTTATAGAGTTTTTAACAAGAGGACTCATATTGTGGAAGTAACACCTCATATTGTTTTTGATGAATCTGGTATTAGTGACAGAGAGCTAGACATTGATCAAACACATGACCAGAACATAAACCAGAAAGCAATCCAGAACAAGAATCAGAAAGAAAAAGGGATTCTGTTAGAAGATATTCTAATCTGGAATACATCAGAAGAATATGAAGTTGATGTTCCAAACAATGCTGAAGCAGCAAGCTCACAGCAAGGGGGAACAGAACAGATTATACCAGAGAGCAATCAGCCTGAAGGAAGAAACAATACTAATGAGCCAGAACCAGAACAAACCGAAGAATCAAGAGATTCAAATGGTTGGAATAATGCTCAAGAAGAACCAGAAACTGAAAATCCTTTTCAAACTTCTCATCCAGAATTTGAGGACCCAGCAAGTGAACCAGAACCAGAGATATCAGAAGAGGAGATATCTAGCAGAAGGAAATGGATTCAAGAAAATCATCCTTCTGAACAGATTGTTGGGAACCCAACAGACAGAGTTAAAACCAGAAGAATGCATGGAGAAAGTGCACTTCTCAGCTGTTATCTATCACGAGCTGAACCCTCTGACACCTATGAAGCACTTAAAGATGCAGAATGGGTCGTAGCAATGCAAGAAGAACTCAATGAGTTCAAGAGAAACCAAGTCTGGTATATGGTAGACAGACCAAAACATCAAGGGGTGATAGGTGTAAAATGGGTATTCAAAAACAAACGAGATGAGAATGGAGAAGTAGTCAGAAACAAGGCTAGACTAGTTGCAAAGGGATACAATCAACAGGAAGGTATCGACTTTGATGAGACCTTTGCACCAGTGGCCAGATTGGAAGCAATTAGGCTATTTTTAGCATATGCTGCATACAAGAAATTCAAGGTATACCAGATGGATGTTAAAAGTGCATTCCTTAATGGCATACTTGAAGAAGAAGTGTATGTTGAGCAACCACCTGGTTTTGAAGAAGAAAATCCTGACCAGAGAGTATATAGACTAGCCAAAGCTGTCTATGGGCTGAAACAGGCACTCAGAGCGTGGTATGAAACATTATCAACATTCCTACTGGAATCAGGCTTCAGAAGAGGTTCTGTTGACAAGACACTGTTTATCATCAAAGTCAAAGAACATATTCTGCTGGTCCAGATATATGTCGATGACATAATCTTTGGATCACAATCTCCCTATCTGTGTGACAAATTTGCAGAACTAATGAAGAACAAATATCAAATGTCCATGATGGGTGAGATGAATTTCTTTTTAGGATTGCAGGTAAAACAACTACCAAATGGGATCTTTGTTAATCAAGCAAAGTACATTAATGATCTGCTAGTCAAGTTTGGAATGAAAGACAGCAGAACAGTTAAAATTCCAATGCAATCAAATGGAAAGATAGATCCAGACCCAGAAGGAAAACCAGCAAATATTACTCAATATAGAGGAATTATTGGCTCTCTGCTATACCTTACAGCAAGCCGTCCAGATATCACATATGCCGTTGGAGTTTGCGCCAGATATCAAGGCAATCCTAAAGAATCACACATGGAAGCTGCCAAAAAGATACTTAGATATCTTAAAGGCACAGCTAATATTGGTCTCTGGTATCCACAAGATGATAATTTTGAGCTTACAGGTTATTCTGATTCAGATTATGCAGGATGCAAACTGGACAGAAAGTCAACCTCTGGAACGTGTCAATTCCTTGGAAACAAGTTGATATCTTGGTTTTCAAAGAAACAGACATCTGTTGCTACATCAACCACAGAAGCAGAATATATGGCTGCTGGAAGCTGTTGTGCACAGATACTCTGGTTGAAACAGCAATTAAGAGATTATGAGATTGATGTAAAGGAGATACCTATATTCTGTGACAGCTCAAGTGCTATAGCTATAACACAGAATCCAGTACTCCACACAAGATGCAAACATGTCGATGTAAGACATCATTTTATCAGAGATCATGTAGAGAGAAAGCACATCAAGATTGAGAAGATTCATACAGACATCCAACGTGCTGACATCTTAACTAAAGCATTACCAGATGAAAGATTTAAGATGCTATGTGGAAAACTTGGACTACTCAGTCTGGATGAACATGACCAGAAGACTACCAGATAGTCATAACCAGAAGGCTACCAGATAGTCAAGACCAGAAAGCTACCAAATAGCTAACACCAGAAGGGTACCAGATAGTTACCAGAAAGCCCAGTTGAAATAAAATACACGTGGCATAATTTTCTCTATAAATTCACGAGAAAGCCAAGTGAAAATTATTTCTTAAATGCTAAGTCAAGGGGGAACTTTTAAGGAAATTGAAGCGTCAAGATAAAAGACGTCACTCTCCTAGGTTACAGGATTGTAAAAGATATTTTTACCCTAGATTTAATAAATCTTCTATTTTTATCATGATTAGCACAACCTTGGGAACTGGGATCGAGGAAATCCCTGCAAGAAACAGGAAAAAGGAAAGTTGCCAAAAGTGAGAGATACGCACACGCTCGCATATAGACCCTAGGATCTAGAGCGTCCATCTCACGCAAGGAAAGGCGGCAAAACAAATCTTGAAGCGGGAAAAATCTAAAAAGGGAGAAAATCTTTTCAACTCTTCGAATTTCTTTTCTCTTAAATTATTTGTGTTATATATATATGCGATATCTTCTCTTAACTGTTCACCTTCACTTTTCTCGCACTGAGCACTTCTCAAATTTAAGCACTTAAGTTTTTTTCCCAAATTCTCTGCAACTCTTCTCCAAAACTGTCTTTGCGTTTGACTATGGCACCTCAAACTTCACTCTTTTTGCAACACGTAGCTGAGGTTCAGAGGTTTCTCTCACCTGAACCGTATGCAGTCCTTGACACTCACGGATTTCGAAAACTCGAAGAAATTTTCGCAATGGTTAAACGCTGCAAAGGTTTTTAAATTTATTCAGTTTTACCATATCTACAGTATGCTTGAAATATTACCTGCTTATAAACTGTTCTGAACTTGTTCTATGACTCTGTTTATGCTAGACGCCCATATTGTTCTTTTAAACTGATGAATATACATATGCATTTGTCTTATTATTGTGTGAATAGGCTTCTGCAATATTGTAACTGCACATCCAAATATGTTCTTGGCAAAGCAAGTTGCCACATTCTATCTGACGTGGCAGAATGACAAGCATGGTTTTGAAGCCAATGTACTGATGCCAATTGGTGACAGAACAAGCAAGACTCCATACAATGTGATTGAAATGATTAATCAAACGTATAGAGTAAAGGACGAAGGTCTAGCTTTGGAAGATATCACGATGGCACAATTGCAGGAGGCTGTTGAGATCATGTTGGTGATACTTATTTCTTATACTGGACGGATATTCCAAAGATCCCTACTTCAACCAGGTTTCAAGCTCCTCTTAGAAGTGGTTCAGAGGATCTTTCTCAACCACAGTGGCACTTATGATCAAGTCACACCTGAGAAATTCAGAATTCTCACCGCGGTGGTTCTCAACCTTCGAGTCAACTGGAGCAGAATCCTCTTTGAGCTGATGGCTAAAGAAGCAAAGTTGGTGACTTACTCAAAGGATAGCAAGGGCAGAGGAACTTCAGTGGAAGTTCGAAGAAACCTTCGCCATTCCACCAAGATAAGTCTGATGATTGAGCGATTTTTCACCCAGAAGGTCTGGGAAGATGCAGTAGAATTCAACACTAGTCATTCTATTCCAAAGGACCAGCACCAGCTGGAGATGTCTTTGGGACTCGCTCCTCAATTTTTCAACAAGATCCCTGATGAAGTGCATCGTGTTGCTGCACTGGAAATGGGCAATTCTAACCCTGCTTGGGTTCCACCGACCAAGGGTGCTGAGAAGAAGAAAGAGAAGGTAGTCAAGGAAAAGGCAGCCAGAAAGCGAGGCAGTTCTGTGGAGACAGAAACTTCTGCCTCCCTGCCAAAACAGAAGAAGAGAAGACTTCAGAAAGTGCAGGAACCATCATCACCAGCAGCAGCAACAGAGGAACAGTCTGACATACCAGAACCAGAAGAAGAGGCACCTCAGACAGCAACAGAACAAGCAGAAACAACAGCAGAAGTGCCACCAGAAACAAGTCATCCGGAGAAAGATTTTTCTCCTGCCAGAACAGCTACTCCTTCTCCCAACCGAATGGACAGAATAAGTGAAGAAGAAGAAGAAGGAGAGTCCACTGATGAGGAGGAAGAGAAGAAGCGACAGGCTGAGAGTGTAATTAATCTGCTTGAGAATGAAGCAGAACACTCAGTGCTGCAAGACTTTCCTGGTATTCAATCCTTACCAGAGAGTTTGCATGCAGCAAAGCGCGTCAAGTTTTACTTGCTGGTTAAAGACAGCGAGTACTACATTTTTGATGCTCTGCTTCAACTCAAACCGATAGCCGATTTGAAGAAGGAAGAGGCAACCCTACTTAATCTGCTCCAGGTGTCCACAGTTCATGAAGTAAGAGCAGAATATTCCCAACTAATCTCAGACCTCATGAAGCAGGAGGCAGCAACATTGAAGATTGATCTGCCCCCACCTCATTCTGATGTCTGGATGGACGAAGCTGTACCAACAGAACAACATCAACAACCAGATCAAGGTGAACTTTCCACAAGACAGTCTCCCAAGAAAACACCCATCATCGACCTCGACTCAGGTGATGATGAACCAGTGGGACAGGCCATTGGAGGAGAACCCACCAATGAAATCTTCACACAGGGAGCAGCACAGAAATTGAAGAAGCACGTGAATTTCTACACCCTGGAAGAATTGCTAGAAAGAGAAACACAACCTTTCAACAACTATCAACTCGACAATCTCATCACCCTTCGAGTTGAAAATTGTTTGACAGACACCTGTAACATCCTCCAAGAAAAAGCCACTCAAATACTTTCTGATTTTAACCAACACCAGAAAGATTATGTTAATGATATGGATCGTGATATCCGAGGAAAGCTCAGAACTATCAGGAAAGAGCTGGATAAAAAGATAGATGATGACAGAGCATCAGCTGAAGCTAACCAGAACAAGATCAATCTCCGTCTGACTGGAATTGATGAGAAAGCTGAAAAAGCCACTGCCTTGCTTGCTGACCTGCTGGCTAAACAAAATGAATCAATCAGTGCTGCTGTTGAACAGAAAGGAAATACACTCGCTGCTCAACTCAAAGAAGACACTGACCTGTCCATCCACTCCCATCTAGCTCTTTTTGAAAAAGAGAAATTTGTGGAGCTGATGCGGAAAAACCAGGTCGATGTCTTAAATGACCTTCTGTATCCAACTCCAGAGGACTTTGAAACCCAGAACAATCGCCTAACTGCTGTAGAAGAGCTTCAGGAGACTTATGACAAAACTCTGTCTACCATGAACAGCAGGTTAGAGAAGAAAGTTGATGCCTCTGATCAGACAATCAACCATCTGCTTGGCTTCAAAGAAGATGCTGAGGCAAAGATGGAGAAGATGACTGAGGAGATTACCTCTTTACGTACACTCATCAATACCCTCTTTGATGATGTCAAAAAGGGGGAAATCTCAGATAGCACAAAAGGAAAAAGCAGCAAGACATTGAGAACAGAAGGGGTGGTAACAGAAACTGGAACAGAAACACCAGCACCAACCCAACCAAGACCAGACCCCACACTAATTGGAGCAGAACCAGCAGAACCAGCACAAACTTCAACTCACACCCCCAGCGACAAAGGCAAGAAACCAGTTGATGAAGGGGACCAGATAGCTGAGCTTCTGTTGTTCGGAGTGAGCATGGATCAGGCATGTGATCCAGTGTTCAGAACACAATTTTATAAAGAACAGGCGGAGAGAGAGAGAAAGCTGGCTGCCCAGGAAGCCAAAGAGAAATCTTATCAAACACCTTTCTCATCGCCTACATCAACAGAACGCTCACAGCAGCAGTCATCTCAGTCAACAACTCAGTCAAAGAAGAAGAAGAAGAAGCCCTTCTCCTGGAACCTGTCACTACAAAAACAGACACCCAAAGATACATGGGTTCCAGAAGAGGATCAGATTGACTGGGAGAAAGTAAAGCAAGGTTTTATTTTGAATAGATATTTTTTGAAGGAGCCTACATACTCTGAAGCAATTCCAGATGAGGACTTCAACAGATACCTTGAGAATTTTGGTGACCAAGAGCTTATACAGAGGATCAGAATAGCTGCTTCTGATGCCAAAATCCAGCTGAAGGCACCAGAGAAAGAATTCATGATCTGCCCAACTATACCAGGCATCAATCTTCCAGACAAGACTTACATTCTTAACTACATCAACCAGCTGGCCAAGATCAAAGGATACAAAATAGATAACCATGATCCTAACTATGCAAGAGTTAGAGATGGGATCTATGAAAGCATCCAGCTGGTATCTGATGCACAGAGGGAGAAGATGAAGAAGGGAGGAGCAGCAAGATGGTTTTCTTAGATAGATCTTTGTATCTTCTGCTTTTGTCTCTCTGCTTTTTCTGTTGATCTTTTGTACTCTAACAATTCATACATCAATGAATTTGGAGTTCTCTTATCTCTCTGTTATTTACTGTTATTTAACTTAAATAACAAATAACCTAACTGTCTAGAACATGATACAAGTAACATTGTTTTCACTAAGTGTGGTTTTGACATCATCAAAAAGGGGGAAATTGTTGGGAACCCCATAAAATATTCCAAGTTTTGATGATGGTTTTTCA
>JAPKLX010000856.1:0-38476 GCA_026898415.1 Leonotis leonurus
TAACCTGTGTTAAGAGCTACTTTAGAAATTTAAGGTTTGTTTTAACTAAATTCTAAGCATGTTTGTCACGCCCGCTTTCTACTAATTCTAGTAAAGTCGGGAACATGACTAATGAAAGAAATAAACAACACATAATAAGACAATGAGTGTTCTTCTCATAACACAAATCTAGAATTTTTCCCATAAATTCGGAAGGTCTGAGTCATAAGCTCAATACATTACATATTTAAATTAAGAGTTAAACTCGGTCTAATACATAACAGTCTAGCAGTGGAATGTAGGATCGTATAATAAAATCCTACGTGTATGAAGACACGTAGAACCCCCAAGAGTCTGCTACTAGGAGTTACGACAAAAGCACGGCACAGCACCCGTATCTTCTTCATTCTTAACCTGCACGTTTAGAAACACATGCAGGGCTGAGTACAATTTGTACTCAGTAGACACGTGCCGAAATCGCACACTTACACATATAACTGTCAAGCCATTCAAGTGAATCATAGGGATTTTGTCTCTAAAGCACCTATGTTCACAAAACATTTCTTTTAGAAGGTTCTAGTTTGACTGCAGTCCTAGTTCTTTGTATTTAACCATATCTGAAGTTTCTATGTGCCGGGGAAGTGGCCACTTCCCACAGGCACCTGACCGGTCAACCTTTCGCTGACTCACGGTCCTTTGTCTACACTAGTTCGAGTGGAGATGCTTACCCACAGGAACCCGAATTCGATTATAAATATAACAGATAGGCATCATACATAAAGCGAAAACATTTATGGCAAGACAGTGCTTTTGAATATATCTCATTTCATTTTGAAAACATGCACACATATTTTTATAAAGTGAGAAAAGCCTACTTGAATAGTCTTGATTGCTGACTGCTTTGTTCCTGAACTATAGTTCCGACCTTTCGCCGCAACCTTTAAAAAGATCTCGGGTGAGATACATTTATATACTGGACTTTGGAAAACTGCATGAATTATTCTTATATTCTGAAATATGAGAATATATCTATGTTCTTAAATCTGAACTGCATAGTTGGTACTCTATTTTAGGTATAGAAAATGGTTCTAAGTATCAAGCTTCTGTTTTGGTTTTAGAAGTTTAAGTCTTAGGATTCATTAGCTAACATATAAAAGAAAGTTAAGGGTTGAGACTACCTTAATCTTTATCTCCTTCTTCTTCTTGAATGTGAATGTGGCTGCTCTTATGCTAGTGTTGATTTGTGTTTGGGTGATAAACGGTTCAAGGCAGCCCCTCTACCCCCTTTTATAGATTGATGCAGTGTGGTGTTCTTTCTTAATGCTTAAGGTTTATGGCTAGTTTTAATAGCCATTTACTCTATTATTGTAGGTGATGGTAGAGGAAGCATGGAGCAGAGCATGGAAGTCTCATCTTTCCTTTACTCAACCGAGGCTATAGCCCCCTCACACTCTGTTTTCTTCTCTGCAGCAGCTATGCTGCTTTGTTCCTTCATTTAGCTTTCCTTCCCATGTTTTACTGTATGATCATCACCTTCTTACACTTATAGAAGGTTTTCTTTCTTTCCTTATTTTTTTAACATGCTGCTGTGCAGCTTTATGTAATAAGCTTAGACCTTTATTATGCTTTCTAATATACACTGTACTGCCCAAACATATATATATATATATATATATAATTATTTGGTTTTAATGAAGTGTTTCACTTCCTTATCTTTCCTTACTTTACTAGATATATGCATGCATGTACTTCACACTTGAGTGTTTGAATCCTTCCTTCTCCCAACATAAGTTGCAGGTTATACTAAATGTATAAATATATATACTTATGCGTGTGGTTCCTCTTGCAAAAACCAAATTTCCAAACAACATATATATTATACTTATAAGTGTAACATGATATATACATATATATATTAAAATCTTAACCACACAACTATATAGTTGTATGCACCCTATACATATTATTAATATAGTTCTCCAAATACATACCATATACTTACACTTATGTAATTAATTCAAGATGTAAAACATATCCTTAATATTAACATTTCTTAATATATTAATCAAGAAATCTTTAAATACTTATCATCTTAAACTAACATTCCTTTTTACTAGATTAAATTCTCATTAATTAACTACAACGTTCAATATATAAATAACAATCGAGTTCGAAAATTGTTCACTTTGATTAAAAGACGGGGTATTACATCCTCCCCCTCTTAACAAAAATTTCGTCCCGAAATTTGTACTTTCTAATTGAACAACTGGGGATACTTTTCTCTCATTTTATCCTCCAGTTCCCAGCTAGCTTCTTCTTGTCCATGATTTTTCCATAACACTTTTACTAAGGAAATGGATTTACTTCGGAGTTGTTGCACCTTATAATCTAAAATAGCCTCGGGTCTTTCCTCATACGTCAAGTCGGGATTTAAAATCATTTCTTCTTGATGAATGACGTGTTTAGGATCAAATATGTATTTTCTAAGCTGTGACACATGAAATACATTATGAACGTTCCCGAAACTCGGCGGCAATGCCAGCCTATATGCAACTGATCCTATTCTCTCTAGGATCTCGTAGGGTCCAACAAAGTGAGGTCGTAGTTTTCCCTTGACTCCGAATCTAATTATCCCTTTGGACGGGGATACTTTTAGAAAAACTCGGTCGCCTTCTTTGAATTGCAATTTGGTTCTACGAGTGTCGGCATAAGATTTATGTCTGTCTTGTGCGTCTTTGATTCTTCCTCTAATCTGGCGAACGATCTCTATCATTTCGCTGACTGAGTCTGGGCCCACTATGGCTCTTTCTCCAACTTCGTCCCAATACAATGGCGACCTACACTTTCTCCCATAAAGTGCCTCATATGGTGCCATTTCTATTGTTGCCTGATAGCTGTTGTTATATGCAAACTCAATTAATGGTAGTACTGCTTCCCAACTTCCGTCTCTGTCAAGAATCACGGTTCTCAACATATCTTCCAGAGTTTGAATAGTCCTTTTGGACTGTCCGTCAGTTTGAGGATGAAAGGCAGTACTGAAATTTAACCTTGTACCTAACTGTTTCTGCAAGCTTATCCAGAATCTGGATGTAAACTTCGAGTCTCGGTCTGAGGTTATCGAGACCAGTACACCTTGTAGGTGTATGATTTCTCGCACGTACAATTGAGCCAACTTATCTGAACCGTACGTGATCATTATAGGTACAAAATGAGCAGATTTTGTGAGCCTGTCTACGATTACCCAAATGACAGTATTTCCTCTCTTTGATTTGGGTAATCCAGTCACAAAATCCATCGCTATGTGTTCCCATTTCCACTCTGGGATCTCTAACGGCTGTAGTTTCCCATAGGGTCTTTGGTGTAATGCTTTCACTTGCTGACAAGCTAAACATCTCTCCACGAAAGAAGCAATGTCTCGTTTCATAGCGTCCCACCAGAATTTCTTTTTCAGATCCTGGTACATCTTTGTACTCCCAAGGTGAGCGGTATAGGGCGTATCGTGTGCTTCGCTCATGATTTCATCCTTGAGCTTCTCATTGTGTGGAATGCACAATCTTTCTTCAAAGGTGATGGCGTTGTTAGCTTCTTCTCTATAGTTTGTGACGTCGTTATTTCTCACCTTGAGCCGTATCTTCTCCAATTTCTCGTCTATCCTTTATGCTTCTAGAATTCGACCTCTCAGGTCTGGTTCTATCACTAAGGTGGCGAGAACTCCTTCTACAGTTTCGAGAGGCTGTAAAACTTCTAAGTTCATCTTACTGAACTCCCTTAAAAGGTCTGCCTCTTGAGTTAGTAGAAATGCGATCTTTGACGAGCTTTTACGACTCAAAGCATCAGCTACTACATTAGCTTTGCCCGGATGGTAATTGATACCGCAGTTGTAATCTTTTACTAATTCCAGCCATCTCCTCTGTCTCATGTTGAGATCCTTTTGCTCGAAGAAATACTTGAGACTTTTGTGATCCGTGAAAATTTCACACCGAACTCCGTAAAGATGGTGCCTCCAAATTTTCAAAGCATGCACTACTGCAGCTAGCTCCAGATCATGAGTGGGATAGTTAAGCTCGTGCGGCCTGAGTTGTCGCGATGCATAGGCTATCACATTCCCTTCCTGCATCAGTACACAGCCTAACCCATTCTTGGATGCATCTGTGTAGACGACATACTCCTTGTTTGGTTCTGGGACAGCTAAAACTGGGGCTGTCGTCAACTTGTCTTTCAACAGTTGAAAACTATTCTCACACTCCTGAGACCATTTGTACTTGATTCCTTTTCGCAGCTGTTGCGTTATTGGTCTCGCTATCTTAGAAAATCCTTCTATAAATCTTCGGTAATATCTCGCCAGTCCTAAGAAACTTCTGATTTCATTGGGAGTGGTCGGTGACTTCCAATCTCGTACTGCTTCTACCTTTGTAAGGTCCACCTTGATTCCTTCTGACGACACAATGTGTCCAAGGAAAGTTACCTCTCTAAGCCAAAATTCGCACTTACTGAATTTGGCATAGAACTTCTCGTTCCTGAGGGCTTCCAAAGTGATTCTTAGATGTTTCTCATGCTCCTCTTCACTCTTCAAGTATATGAGAACATCATCTATGAATACTAGGACAAATTTGTCTAGGTAAGGATGAAACACTCGGTTCATTAGGTCCATGAACACTGCAGGTGCATTAGTTAATCCGAACGACATCACTACAAACTCATAGTGACCATACCGTGTCCGAAAGCTGTTTTAGGAACATCCTCGGTTCGAATCTTCAGTTGGTGGTATCCTGAGCGTAAATCTATCTTCGAGAAAATGCTTGCTCCCTTCAATTGATCAAACAAGTCGTCTATCTTTGGCAAAGGATATCGGTTCTTGAGTGTCAGTTTGTTTAGACCTCTATAATCTATGCACATCCTTAACGTTCCATCCTTCTTCTTCACGAACAGTACCGGCGCTCCCCATGGCGATACACTAGGTCTGATAAAACCTAGATCTAAAAGCTCTTGAAGCTGTATCTTGAGTTCTTCTAACTCTTTAGGCGCCATTCGGTAGGGTGCTTTCGATACCGGTGTCGAGCCTGGTTCCAAGTCTATCGTGAACTCTAGCTGGCAGTTTGGTGGCAATCCAGGTAGTGCTTCAGAAAATACATCTGGGTATTCCCGCACGATAGCGACATCTTCAATTCGTCTTTCTTCTTCTTCTTCTCCACGGAGATGAACGAGATAGGTCGAACATCCTTTCTTCACCAGTTTCTCGGCTTGTAGTGCCGAGATAACTGTCCTTTTACAACTCGTGGTAATCCCATGAAATCTAGTGGGTTTTTCACCAGGAGATTGAAATGAGATTTGCCTCTCATTACAAAGGATTGTGGCGTAGTTTTTAGCTAGCCGATCCATTCCTAAAATTATGTCCACGTCGTTTATGGTGATGACACTAAGATCGTTTGCTAAGATCTTAAATGATCCTAAGTTCAAGTTCATATTAGAGCATGCGTGTGTAAGCGTGGTAGTTCCTCCTAAAGGTGAAGACACCTTCATAGCTGTCTCAACTAGTTCTGGTTCCAGCTTTAAGTTCTCTACGCATGCTTTAGCAATGAAAGAATGGGATGCTCCAGTATCAAATAAAATTATTACTGGCAAGTCGAGGAGTGTTCCCATACCTGTCAGGTTGCCCTGATTTCCTTCAGGTTGCTTTTGTTTTATTGCGTAAGCTCTGGCGTTCTGTGGCTGCCTATGCTGCTGTCTATACTGGTAAGGTGGTGATGGTGGCGGTGGTGGTAGTTGCTGGGGGTATGAGCGTGCCTGGGGCTGAGCTTGAATCGCCCGCACATTTTGCCTCTGGGGCTGCTGATTTGGCCTCGTATTTCCCCCTTGTTGTCGGGTAGGGCAATAGTTTGCCTAATGCCCTTTCTGTCCACAAGCGTAGCATTCAATGCTACTCGCTCTGCACACTCCATTGTGCATTTTCTTGCATTTCGGACAGGCTGTGGGCTTCTATTGAAAATTCCCGGACTGTGGTGTCGGGCCTTGCCTTCCAAAATTCTGGGAAGGTGCCTGTCCTTCCCATGGTTTCCTCTGAATGGGACTAGGAGGCTGATCCTCTCATTTCCTCTTGCCCTTAAACTGCTGGGGCTGGTTCTGTGGATACGTCGGTGGGTGGGTTGGTGCATGCCTTTCTACTGGCATGGCAGTTTCAATATCGAGAGCCCAGCTGAGAGACTCTGGGTAAGATAACCATCCATGGCTGGCTAGGGCCATCCTAATCTCATGTCTCAGACCGGCACGGAACTTTTCTACCATCTTCTCATCCGTGTCGACATGCTCGGGTGCATATCTCGACATATCACAGAATACTCGGTCGTATTATGTCACAGTCATCCTACCTTGCTTCAGATGGTAGAACTCGGTTTCCTTCCTCTTTCGATAGCTCTTGGGGATATACTTGTCATATATCCCGACTTTGAACTCTTCCCAAGTTAGATTTCCTAACTGCTCGGGGGTCATTATCTTCCTCCTTGCTTCCCACCAATAGTCAGCTGATCCTGTCAGCTTGAAGGACACGCAAATCATGCGTTCCTGATCTGTGCATCGTAGGAAGTTAAAGATGCGTTCCAGAGCACGCACCCATACTTCAGCCTCAGATGGATCTCCCATCCCATTGAATACAGGTGGGTTTTGTCGCAAGAATAGTTCTTCTATTCTTCTCACTGGTTGTGGGAGAGGTGGGGTTGCTTCTCGTTTCGCTTCAAATCCTTCTTCTATGTTCCTAGCACCTCGTCCTCTACCACTGCCTCTCGGGCGTCCAGCTCTTCTTGGTGGCATTCTGATAGTTCATATTTATTTCGTTAGATAATCGAGTTTTAGTCGTAACCTTATTATCATTATTTACTTATGAAATCTTACTGTTTTATTATGCATATAAGTTTAATACTAAGTAAGTGAAAACATAATATAAGAATCTCATATACTGCAAAAGGATTCACAAGGTCATATATATATATATATATATCTCATCATTTGTGCCTCCCCGAGGACTTACTACAACGGAAGCTCTCAAAATGTACTATCTAAGTACATGACATGATGCACATCACTCTCGGATGGTATCACAAAAGGTACTCAGTCACAAGACACTAGCTAATGTGTTCTTGTACTAACAAAAGGTGATAATATTTAAACAACATCACGGAACAGTCCTCATAAAGTCGCCGTTTTCGTGTAACAAAATCTAAAAATAAAACAGCATCAGGACGGCCTAAACACAAGGTCCGTTGCTGATGGGTACATCATATAAATAGAAATGACATAAAACATGTTCTGGGACCCAGTTGGTCTCTCCCTGTTTTGTCAAAGATTTGCGAATGGGAGCAGATGAGAACCAACTAGATCCAGCTCTTTTCTTTTTCTTGGATGGTTGGGATGAGCTGCTTGGAGTGAAGGTTTTCTGTCCCTGGAAGGAAGGAGAGCTAGCTGGTTTCTTTGTGATTGATGCACCTGATCCAGTCAAGCTCTTCTGTTTTTCTTGTGCTGCTTTCTCTTTCTTCTTCTCATGCGCAGCAGCTGGCAGCTTTTTCTTCCCAATCCCTTCCCCCTTTTCGACATCATCAATAAATGATTGAATGAATGTCTTGAGGGAGGTGACCTCGTTCTTCAGCTCTGTGAACTCTTTGGCAGATTCAAATTTTTCTGACAACAAAGAGGTGATGTTGAGGTTGGAATCATTAATTTGTTTCTGAAGAGAAGCCTGTGTGTTGGCCAGGTCAGATTTGATCTCTTCTTGTGCTGCCTTGATATCAGCAGTTTCATCAAAGTACGATTTGAGCAGAGTGGATGTTGGATATTGCAGGTCATGTAACTTCCTTTCTACAAAGGCTTTGCCATCAGATTCAAACTGCCTGAGGAGTGATCTGGTGTATGAATTAGCTTCTTTGACGATGTCTGCTGTGAGACCATCAGTCTGCTCCTTGACTATGGCGTGTACCATGTCCTTCTCTTTGGCTGCAAAGGCACTGATGATTTTGTACATCTCCTTCACTTTGAATTCAGTTGAGAACAGATTTTGATCAATCTGTGCTTTGCGTTCGTCAGCAGCAGCCCGATCATCATCTAGTTTCTTGTTTATCTCTTCGATCTTCAGTCTACAGATGCGCCTTAGATCAGAGTCGACCTGATTGACATGAGTTTGCAGGTGGTCGTTGAACTCTGTGAGTATGCGTGTGGCTTCATCTTGAACTGTGGTCAGTGTGCCGTACATGTACTGATCCACCTTCTTGGAGATGAGATCTCTGATTTGTGTATGAGACAGTGATTGATGTTGGTCCATCAATATGTCCTCCAAGGTGAATGACTTCACATGGACATTAAGTGCAGCTGCAGCAGCAGGAGTGAGAATGTCATTTGTAAGCTCGCCTCCGATGGTTTGACCAAGGGGTTCTTCCTCTGCTGGTTCTTCCTCAGTTGGTGCAGGTGGGGTAGTGATCTGCACATCAGTGTCAGTCATGGCCTGGTCTGGTGTAGGTTTTGCTATTGCTGCACCCTGTTGGTGAGCAGCAGATGGAAACTCAGCTTCTTCTTCATCAACCACACTGTCATAGAAATCCAGCTTACCAGCTTTCTCATAGATTTCTCTGAAATTAATCTGCAGCTTCTGAGCTTCGAGCTGGGCAATTGCAAGAATGGATTGAGAGAAGCTTTCTCTTAGTTCAGCCACAGATGAGATCTCAAAAATGTTTAGCAATGTGGCTTCTTCTGCCTTGAGCTGGTCAATTGATCTGATTTTTAGCAGTGCATCCAACACATAGAACTCTTTGTCTTTGATCAGCAGCAACAGTTTGACTCTCTTAGCTGCATCATAGCTCTCTGGTGTGAGCTGGATGCCTGGAAATATGCTGAGGACAGCTCTGTCTGCTTCAGCTTCAATCATTTTGACTACTGACTGAGCTGTTTTATTCTCCACATCTTCATCTGAAGATTCAATTGCTTCTTCATCTTCTTCATTTATTTGTTCTAGTGGTTCAACAGAAGATGAGCTTATCGTATGAGCTGGGGAGAAGTCTTTGGATTGGTCTGGATGTACTGATGACAGAGGTTCAACATCTTCTGGTTCATCAACCAGTACAATATCTTCTTCCTCAACCTCCTGTTGAGGGATGATAACTTCTGCAGCAGCAGGAGCTTCGGTCTGTATCTCAGCAGACAGTTTGTGAAGCCTTCTGCGCTTGGGTTTGGGCTGTTGTGCTGCTGTAGAGGTGTCTGTTTCAACGGAACTGGCCCTCCTGGTCACTCTCTTGGAGGGGGTTCTCTCAGATGGCTTCTCCTTAGTGACCTTGGATTTTGTGGAGTGAGTTACTGGACCAGATGGAGGGATCCAGATGGGATTAGAGTTCCCCATCTCCATCAGAGCATTAAAGACTACAGAGTCTTTAACTCTAGCAATCAGATTTGCTGAAATGCCCATTGACATTTCTATCTGATGCTGGTCCTTGGGAAAGTGTTGTTTCATGTTGAACTCAACTGCTGTATCCCATTGGTGGTGAGGAAAGAATGATTCCAGCATATAGCTGATCTTTGTAGAATGTCTCAGGCTGCTTCTCTTAACTTCAATGCCTGGGGAACTACCCTTCACCAATAAGATCATCTTGGCCTCCTTTGCCAAGAGATCGTATAAGATCCTACTCCAGTTAACTGGCAGATTTAGAACTACAGCTGCTAATATCCTGAACTTCTCGGGGGTCACCTGATCGTAAGACCCGTTGTGGTTAAGGAAAATTCGCTGTACGAATTCAAACAAAATCCTGAATTCTGGCGCGAGAAGAGAACGAACAAACATCCTGTTTGTGTAGTGGATGGGAACTATCATCACCATCTCCACAGCTTCTTGCAGCTGTTCTGCAGTTATTTCCCCCAAGTCTAATCCCTCATCCTTTACTTTATAAGCAGCATTGATGAGATTAATAACATTGTAGGGAGTGTTGCTAACAGTGTTCCCTTTGCTCACCCTGATGGTGGCCTCCTCTCCACCTCTCTCTCCCTGCCATGAGAGATAAAAGGCTGCAACATCCTTGGGTAGGAAGTGCACAGGGTGTGAAGTAATAATTTTGCAGAAACCTACATAGAACAAGGTAGTATAGATGTGAGCACTATCCTTCCATCAGTGAAGTATAAGTGCCACAGAAACAGTTTATACAGTGCTATGTAATTGACAAATATCACAGACAAGAGAATAGATACAGAGTAAAACATTTAGACATATGATTTAAAAAAAAACGAAATATGAAACCTTTGCACTGGCGAACGAGATCAAATGCCTTTTCCAGTTTATGAAACCCGAAGGTGTCAAGAACCGCAAAAAGGTCTTGGTGAATATAAGATTTCAGAAAGTTCGCTTGTTCCAGAAAAGCAGATGATTTGGGAGCCATTTTTGTTAGTAAATGGGAGATTTTCGAGAGATTGCGAAGAAAGTAGAATTTTGTGGGAGGCAGAAAAATTTGCTAAGTGTTTCTAGAAATATGTAAGTGTGAGTGATACATGAAATCCCTTATCAAATATATACATGGAAGAGAAGATAAGTAGAGTAATTAAATATTCAGAAATCCTTCCCTTTTTCAGCTTTCCCGCCTTTCCATATACTAGGTTTGCAACCCATAGTCGCCTCTCTTTTTCGTATGATGCACGCACTATAATCGAACGGTTGTGAAATGGCGCGTTGTCTTTGTTGCAGTCTTTTTATCTCCCTTTTTCTTGATTTAGTATATATATTCTCGATCACGTCTCCCAATTTACTGTAAGTAATCATCAAAAATAAAGGATTTGATATCTAATGTCAGAGTATAGATATTTAGTCGCCGTATATAGTTGACCTTTCCCCCTTAACCATGTAATATAATAATTAATGGAGATATTAATTCCATATCCACGTGGCATCAGGTAATCTGGTTGAGGTCAATCTGGTTGCGCGTTTGTTAACCACTTTCTGTTCAAAGCATCTTTCATCTTTCTGGTTGAGGCTTTTCTGGTTCAACTTTCTGTTAAAGTTGACTAACTTTACTTTGAGACTTTCTGGTTTGAGACTCTCTGGTTTAGCTTTCTGTCAATGAGACTTGCTGGTTTTGAGACTTTCTGGTTTAGCTTTCTGTCTTTGAGACTTGCTGGTTTTGAGACTTTCTGGTTTAGTATTCTGTCTCTGGTCAATCTGGTTGCTTTCTTTTAGCAATTCCCGGTTGGAATTTATTCAATCTGTGTTAGCGTGATTAGTGATCTGGTGTTAGTTCCCTGTTGGAATTTTTAGTGATCTGGATCTTATCACTCTGGACCATGATGATCTGGTTTTGATTCCCTGTAGGATTTTATCAATCTGGATCATGATGATCTGGTTTTGATCCTATCTTCAAGATTTAAGAGTCCTAGTTTTCCACAAAACATCTTAAATCTTTCTTCTGGTAGTGCCTTAGTGAGGATATCTGCTCTCTGAACTTCAGTGTGTATCTTCTCGATCTGTACATGTTTTCTTTCAACATGGTCTCTTATGAAGTGATGTCTCACATCAACATGTTTGCATCTGGTGTGCAGCACTGGATTCTGTGTGATTGCTATAGCACTTGAGCTGTCACAGAAAATAGGAATTTCCTTGACCTCAATCTCATAGTCCTTGAGCTGTTGTCTTAACCACAGTATTTGTGCACAACAACTTCCAGCTGCCATATATTCTGCTTCTGTAGTTGAAGTGGCAACTGATGTCTGTTTCTTTGAGAACCAAGAAATCAGTTTATTCCCTAAAAATTGACATGTACCAGATGTTGACTTTCTGTCTAGTTTACATCCAGCATAATCTGAGTCAGTATATCCAGATAGCTCAAAATTGTCTTCACATGGATACCATAATCCTATATGGGCTGTTCCCTTAAGATATCTTAGTATCTTCTTAGCTGCTTCCATGTGAGACTCTTTGGGATTTGCTTGATATCTAGCACATACTCCTACTGCAAAGGTGATGTCAGGTCGACTGGCAGTAAGATAGAGTAATGATCCTATGATCCCTCTGTATTGTGTTATGTTAGCTGGTTTTCCCTCGAGGTCTGGACCAATTTTCCCATTGGTCTGCATTGGAATTTTTACTGAATTACTGTCTTTTAATCCAAACTTGGCTAGCAGATCGTTGATGTATTTTGTCTGATTGATAAAGATACCATCTGGTAGCTGCTTGACCTGCAACCCTAAAAAGAAACTCATTTCTCCCATCATGGACATTTGATACTTATTTTTCATAAGTTCAGCAAATTTGTCACATAGATAGGTAGATTGAGATCCAAAGATAATATCATCTACATAGATCTGGACTAAGAGAATATGTTCTTTGACTTTGATAACGAACAAAGTCTTATCAACAGATCCTCTTTTGAATCCAGATTCTAGTAGAAAGGTTGATAAGGTCTCATACCAAGCTCTAGGGGCTTGTTTTAGACCATAGACTGCTTTAGCTAGTCTGTATACTTTCTGATCTGGATCTGCCTCTTCAAATCCAGGTGGCTGTTCCACATATACTTCTTCTTCAAGAATACCATTGAGAAAGGCACTTTTGACATCCATCTGGTATACCTTGAATTGTCTGTGAGCAGCATATGCCAAAAACAGTCTTATTGCTTCTAATCTGGCTACTGGTGCGAATGTTTCATCGAAATCAATGCCTTCTTGTTGATTATAGCCTTTAGCTACTAATCTGGCTTTGTTTCTGACTACTTCACCATTCTCATCTCGTTTGTTTTTGAACACCCATTTTACACCTATTACTCCTTGATGTTTGGGTCTGTCCACGAGATACCAGACTTTATTTCTTTTGAACTCATTTAGTTCTTCTTGCATTGCTATTATCCAATCTGCATCTTGGAGTGCTTCATAAGCATCAGATGGCTCCAAGCGAGATAAATAACAACTCAATAATGCACTTTCTCCATGCATTCTTCTAGTTTTCACACGATCTGATGGGTTCCCAACGATCTGTTCTGGTGGATGGTCTTGTATCCATCTTCTTCTCCTAGTCATCTCTTCATCAGATAACTCAGGATCAGGTTGATCTGTTGGTTCCTCAAATTCAGGGTGTGTTGTTGATATAGCTTGAAATGGATTCTCATCTGGACTTTCTTCTGGATGTTGATCATCATTAGTAGTAATAGTATCATTGTCTTCTGTTGATGATCTGTTTTCATTCAGGTTGGTTAGTGATATTCCCCCTTGCTGTATGATCTCCTCAGCAATAGGTTGAGTGATAACTTCTTCATCTTCACTCCTTGAATTCCAGATAAGAATATCTTCCAGTAATAGATCATTCATCCTTCTGGTTGTCACCTGATTGTCTGTCTGCTTCTCATCTGGTGATCTGTACTCAATAATAGACTCATCAAATACAACATGAGGTGTTACTTCCACAATATGAGAATTCTTATTGTAAACTCGATAGGCTTTACTGACATCAGAATATCCTAAGAATACTCCAGGGTCTGTTTTGCTATCAAAAGTTTTCAACTGAGATTTCCCATTATTGTGTATGTAACATAAACAGCCAAAAGTTTTAAAATAGGAAATCTTAGGCTTTCTGTTGTTCCATATTTCATATGGAGTCTTTCAATGTCTGAGTGTGATGGATGATCTGTTTTGAGTATAGCAGGCTGTGTATATAGCTTCTGCCCAGAATTTCTTCGGTAGATTTGTAGCATTAAGCATCGTGCGAGCTGCTTCTTTGAGTGATCTGTTTCTTCTCTCAACTACTCCATTCTGTTGAGGAGTTCGAGCAGCAGATGTTTGATGAGTGATTCCCATCTTGTTGCAATATGCTTCAATCTTCTGGTTGAGAAATTCTGTTCCTCGATCTGTTCTGATAGAGGTTATACTCATCTCTTTCTGTTTAGTGATCTTGTGTAGAAAGTCAGAGAGCTTGTCTAGAGTCTCTTTCTTCTTCAGCAGAAAGATGACCCAAGTGAATCTTGAGTAATCATCTATGATTACCAAAGTGTACTTTCTCCCATTGATACTTAGTGGTTTGACTGGTCCAAACAGATCAAGGTGTAACAGCTCTAGTGTCCTTGATGTTGAGTGAGCTGTTTTGCTTGTAAAGGATGATCTGGTCTGCTTTCCAGCTTGACAGGCATCACATATATGATCTTTATCATACACCTGATCTGGTAGTCCTTCTACTAACCTTTCCTTGGCAATCCTGTTGATTGATTTGAAATTAAGATGACTTAATCTCTTATGCCATAACCAGCTTGTTTCTGATACAGTCTTAGTGACTAAGCAGGTCTCGATCTGGTTTGTCCACTGGACAATATATAACCTATCCTGCAGTTTACCGGTAAGGAGTATTTCATCTCCTTCCTTGTCCTGTTGACAGTTTTTGTCCTGTTGACATTTGCTCTTTGAAGGTGTTCTGTTTCTGTGTAGTGAGCTAGTTGTCCCCTGGTTTGATGATACTGTCTGTTCTTTGCATCTTTCATTATCATCTTTTGAGGATAACCTTTCTTGTTTTTCAAGTCTTTCACTTGATCTGGTATTTTCTTCCTTTCTGGTACGAAGCTTATAGTTCCTGAAGATTTTTCTGAGTGACCTGGATATCCCAAACCAGATGTGCCCTTTTGTTGCATATTGATTAGCAACTTGGCACGCTCATCACTCTTGTATATCATTTCCTTTCCCTTCTTGATCTTTTCCTCAGCAACATTATTTCTGGTAACCAGATCCTTGACTTTTGAATTAAGAGAGTGAACCTCACTGTCTTTGCTCTTGATCTGTTCTTCCAGATCAGTAATTTTGGCAACAAATTTAGTGTTTGCTGTGCTTAGAGTCTGCTCAATCTTTTTTAATCTGTCATTCTCTTCAACTACTTCTTTGAACAGCCTTTTGATGCTTGAGTAGCTTTTGAACATCTCATCTATTTCATTCCATGAATATTCTGCTTGATCTTCACTTTCCTGTTCAAGATTATTTTCATTATCTGAGGAATTTGAGTAGCAAGAATTTACCTCAACTTCATCTAGACCGTTGTCCAAGCCTACATAGCATTCATTCCAGCTTTCTTCGTCGTCAGCAATGAAGGCTTCATCATTTTCTAATGAGCTGTCTGAGAAATGACTCGAGCTGCTTGAGTTCTGTTCAGCTATCATCGCTTTTCGCTCATATTTAAGCTTTCGATCTCGTTTGGCTCTTAGTTCTTCTCTTTGGCTTCTGGACAGATTAGGACAATCTGTTTTGAAGTGACCTGTTCTGCCACATTCAAAACAAGTGTAGTCTGTAGAGCTAGAGGTCTTTGTTGTTTTAGTAGTCTGCTATTTAGATTCATTTTTGTCATCAGATCGATCATTATCATACTTCCTGTTGAAGTTCCTTCTGTTATCTTTGTAGAAGCGTTTGTATTTCTTCGATCTGGTTTCCATCTTGTCCATTCGTTTGGCTATCATTGAAAACTCTTTTAGGAGTTTGTCATACCCTCTCTCTTTATCTGTAGTAGCAGACTCAGAAGGATCATCTGGTTTGCTCTTCGCTTTGAAGGCTACCTCTTTGTCCTTCTTTGTACTGCTCTCTGCCTTTTTGGACAGATGATCTGGTCCCCGAATTCTCTGAATGTCACATTCATGACCTTCGAGATGATCAAATAAGGCTTCAGTGGACAGATCATTGAAGTCAGCTCTTAGAGGTTGCATTGCTGCATAGATCTCCCAGCTTGGTGGAAGTGCTCTAAGAATTTTCATGTTCTTCTCCCTTTGAGTATACTTATTCTTTTTGAACGCAGATATTTCAAGAAGAATTCCAGTGAATCTCATTTTCATCTGTTCTATTGTCTCGCCTGGTTTCATTTTGAATTCGTCATATTTGTTGCAGGCTAGAGACAGTTTGTTCTCGATCATAACTTTAGATCCTAGGGCTAGGTCTCTCAAGGCTTCCCACATCTCTTTGGCAGTATCCAGGTCTTGGATTTTAGCCAGATGTATGCCTTTGACCGTGCTGGAGATGATCCCTTTGGCAAAGTCATCGAGATTTGCCTTTCTTCTTTCTTCAGAGGTGTATTTTCTGGGATCCTTTAGAACAGTTTCTTTAACTGCTCATGTATCTGTGATACGGGTGGTTTCTTCTGTAATTGCCAATGGCCCTTCTTCGATTACTTTCCACATCAAGCAGTGATGGGCTTTAAGGCACATTTTGATTCTGAAACTCCATTCTCTATATCCTTGGATAGAGAATTCTTCGCAAGCCCTGATAACAGATGACTCCATAACAAACAGAATGCTCGTGAATGAAAAAGGTTTTCCTAGATCTATTCAAGTAGACCACGCAGGTTTTAACCCTGTGAAACAAAACAATGGTCAGTTTGAACCACTGCTCTGATACCACTTGTTGGTCCCGAAAGAGCAAGGTTTGGTGTATGGGGGGGGGGGGGAATACACCAAATACTAACTTTTCAGTTTACTTGACGTTTTATAAGAGAGCTCAAGCTATTCTATACAAGAGATTGCTTGGAATGACTGACCAGATTGATATACAGATCAGTAGCTGGTCTAGTCCAAACAGATTACTCTCTAAGTGTAAACACTTAACAGATAATAAGAGTGATCTTATTACCTCCTGAGTGTAGAGTGAGTGCGGAATAATGGTGGATTTAGTGAATGCTCTTGTTTAGAAAACCTTAAGGAGTTAATCAGATCGATTAAGAAGATTGTTTGAGAATGCAGATTATATGATAGTGCAGAGGGTTAGAATAATAAACAATAGATAATAAGGAATGCAGGAATGTAAAGCACACAGTGTTTAACGTGGTTCGGGAAATCCCTACGTCCACGATCTGGTCAAAACTAGACCAGATTATCCACTACTAGGATACTCTGCTTCTTTATACTCGTGGAGAACGAGTCACAAGTACCAATCACAACTAGAGTGATACTTATGCACGAATGAAGGGTCGTGTCCCTTTACAACAGATTACCTCTACGTTACCACTAGAAAACTACTAGCTAGCAGGGTGATCTCCTTTCTCTCGACAAGACAGACTTGAATCGAGGTGGTTGGTGTGATGTAGAATCACGAGATGTTGAAGCTCTAAGTCTGGAATGCAGAAAACTTGAGGGATAATTGCAGTATAGCTCGCGTGTATTCTCTCTCTGTTTCCAGATTGTTGTCTTCAACTATATAGGCTTTGAATTTTAAATTCTAGCCGTTGTTGATTGGCGTGAGATAGATGGTATATTGCCAATCAATGGTTTCCATCATATCTGTTCTTGCCATATGGGAAAGGTTGACTCAATCTTTGATTTATGGAAATCAGATTGTTAACGGTCTCTTTCCTTATATGATTAAGTCGTAGATCTTCTTTCCAAACCCTGTTGGATGGACCTTGATCTTGACGTGGCAAGTGTATATGATGTGTAGGATGATGTCAGCTAATGACTTGATGGCTCAATCGCTCTGGTTCATCGCTGTAGGCATCGATCTGGTCATCGATCTGGTCGCCGATCTGGTCGCTGTCTGTTACAGCAGATCGATTCCTTTAAGTGTGAAGTCTTGACCTTCATCCTATTCTAAGTTGAGAATGACTTCTATAGGAACATCTCCTTTACATTTTAAGTCATCTCCTAATCTGTTCCAAAACAGAAATCACTTAATCTATAGTGATCTGGTTTTTACACGAGGAACAGGTTAGTGCTAAGCTAAGTGTGTTTCGAGATACCATCATCAACACTAAAATCTTTAGGGTTCCCAACAAAACAACTAAACAATCAGCGCCCGTCGAGTACTAGACTACTGACCCTGCAGTATCTGTCCAGGATGCATCCATCTCCGGGTCCTCCTCCTCATCCTCTCCGACCTGCCCAGTTCCCTCGGCCTCTGCCCCTCTCGGCCCCCGTACAGCGTCAAGCTGCCTCCTCAGGCCCGCATAGAACTCTCCTGCGGGTGGCGAGAATACCCTCTTACGGGAAGGGCTCCCGTCAGGAGATATGCAGATAGGATCTGCCCTCGTGGTGCCTGGCGGTGGAGAGCTCGGGGTGTACTCCTCCACTGAGTCGGACAGGGCTGGGGCCTTGCCCTTGCTGTCCATGTCTAAGAACTCCCGAAGAATCCTCCATACTCGTCGCTCAGTGGACGAAATCGAACTAGAGTCGGTCATCAGCGGTCGACAGGCCGGAACTGGTCGTCGTACACTAGTGACAGGGCGAGAAGGTCCCGCCTCTGCGTCGTGGCGTCCACGTATCCCATTCGCTAGTACTGGACGTAAGATAGGCGATGGTGGTCGGACCTCTCTAGCTGGATGGGAAGGGTCGGTCTCAAGGTCACGTGTCCCCTGGGGCTCGGAAACTAGCATAGGATGTAGGAAACTGTATGTCGGGACTAGAGGAATCACTCCCACCGGAAAGAACGTAGGAATCAATGGATTCCACAAGGTCGATACCTCACCTACCGGCATCAAGTCTCCAGGTCTAATGTAAGGTCCCATCGGCGCATTGCCGAATGCAACATAGTAGAAATGAAGGGTGGCGAGAAATCCCAGGAAATCTCCCTCTCTCTCATAACTCCTCCCAATGGGGCGGATAAAGTCCCCCGTGATCATACGCGCCCATCCCTGCCAGTTTGGGGGCAGTAGCTGTGTCAAGCGCATAATGCCATCCATCCCGGTGGCTCCGTGGGGCTGAGCTGCCGCCCACAATCTCCTAAAATGGGACAAGAACTCCCCTAGGTCGTCTCCTAAGCAAGGAGCGTAGGTCTGGTATTCCCATAAAATAGTAGCTGGACTGGCTCGTGGTGTCAGGCGTTTTCGGGTCATACAGATCATTCGTGCCATCTATATAAAAAAAAAATTGTCAAAATTTTACGATTTCCTTACTTATCTTATAACTAACTTGCTTTATAAGCGCATAACCCTCATTTGGGTTCATTATTTCTTCATAAGTTCATAAGATGGAAGCTTTTTAAATCTTTCATTTGGGATTCATTTTATTGAAACTTGTTACTTAAGATTACTTGAATCTTCTTAACGGATTTCGTTCCATTTCTTGCTTTTAGCATAAGGTATTATGTATAACTTTTTATTTTTAAATACGACGAAGGGATTAAATCTAGGTTCTTTACTTGTCTCGCGCATCTTTTCTCGTTCTGGACTTCCTTCTCGTTTCCTTCTTTCCCTTACGTCGTCTTTGGCTTTGAAGGTAAAAGAGTTTGTTCTAATAGATTCGTTTTTTTTTCTTTAAGGGGTTTGTTATATTCATAGGTTTCCATCTCTGAGGGTCAGATCTTAACTCTTAAGATCTTAAGATAAGGATATATGCATATCCTTTATATATGAAAACATAACTTGTAAAACCTTTACCTTCTTCTTGTTGAGCATGATGTGTCGGAGTGCTAGGCTTGTCGACTCACTCAACTAGTCTAGCGAACGATGCTAGACTAAACTCGAAAGAAGACTCTTGGGTTTAAAGCAAATTGCTCTGATACCACTCTGTCACGCCCCGTCCTCCGCCCTTGTGGCAAAGTCCGGGGGCGCGACTATAGAATAGATAAATAAAGATAAAGTGGAACCTTGAAAGCTTTGACTGAAACGAAAGGTAATTCGATAACTGAGTTCAGTGTAGACAAAGTGTTAATTTGAATAATTGGCACCTTCGCCAGAATCTACTAATGGAACCTCTTGCAGCGGGATAAGGATCGATATAAGTCTACATGTATGAAGACACGTAGACACCCAAGACTTAAATAAAAGACCGACAAGCCTGTCATAGCATCTCCCTTCATCATGTCTCAACCTGCACATTTATAAATACATGTAAGGCTGAGTACAAACGTACTCAATAGGCACATGCCGAAACGCATACATACATATATAATTGTCAATGCCGTAATAGTGAAACATAGGGATTTTGTCATTAAAAGCACCTACGTTCACTAAATCCTTTTTGCGAAAGATCCTGAGTTCGACAGCTGTCTAAGTTCTTTAGTATTATACCATATCTGTTCTTTATGGGTACCGAGAAGGTGGCCACCTTCTATGGACACATGACCGGCCAACCCGATCGATGACTCACGGTCCTTTAACCGGCCAACCCGATCGATGACTCACGGTTACTTGTGTACACTAGTTCGAGTGGGGTTGCCTGCCCACTGGAACCCGAATTCGATTTCATAATTAGAACCTTAACCAGATAGGCTTCATACAAAACATAAATCATTTCGGCAAGACAATACTTCGAAACATATTTTCTCAATTTGAAATCCTTTCGAAACAACATAAATAGTATACGTGCACACATAATTTTCTTTGTAATAGAAAGCCTACTTGGATAGCTTCGGTTTGCACTTGCTTTGGTCTCGCAACGCGAGGTAGATCTCTCGTAAGAACCTTTAGAAAATCTCATATAAGTTAAAATGCCCTTAGTGCATTTGAAATATTTAATCGTAAGAATATATTATTCTCGGTTCTTGTTTCGACCCGTTAATTGAGATATTGATACCTCGGATCAATATTCTTTCCAAGGTGTTGAATCCTCGATTCAATTTATTCCGGTAATTGTCTTTAAGTGCAATAAGCGTATTAACACTTAATGAAATAATTAATTCTCGATAATTAATTATTCAATTAACATTGTAAGTTCTAATTATTTAATCCTTTAAAACCTTAAAATATTAATTTCTTAAATAAATCCTTAATAAAATTATAGATATAAATTCTCTTAATTTAGATCACAATTACTAAATAAATTGAACCTTCTTGATTCAATACTTAGGCTTTAATTGTCTAAATTATAAGCTCTAAATATTAATACTTAATGGATATATATATATATATATATATATATATATTATTATCCCTTCCTCCATTTTTAGTATCACTAATTGATGTAGCTCAATCTTAATTAAAATGACAAGCTTAATTTAATTCAGTCTTATCTTATTACAATGTTTAAACTAGTCCATTAAAATTAATTAAGTGAGCTTACTAATTAATTTAATTAGCCTATATAAGTATCAATTATCTTAATATTAATAAACTGAGCTCAATTTAATTATTATGGCTCAATCCTAAATTTTCGGCCCATTCGAAATAATTCTCGGCCCAGATACTTGACCCATGAACCCAGCCCATACAGATTAATTCTTTAGGCCCAGGAAAAATAAAAATCCCAGCCCATCATTTCTTTCCCTTCGGCCCATATGTCTTTAACTCATTTAAGCCCCACCATTTTAAATATTTAGCCCATATGATCATTTAACCGGCCCACTCACCCGGCCCATAACTGGCCCAATAACCCGGCCCATATCTAGATTATTCTACACCTAAATCTACCCTAACCCTAATTCATTACTCTCATTATTCCTCTCACTCACCACAACACAGCTCTCTCTCCAGAAACTCTCCCTATCACTCTCTGCCTCTTCTCTACTCCCTCTGATTCTACCTTCCTCTCTCCCTCTACCGTCGACTTCTCTCTCTGTCTCTCTCTCGGTTGCAAGGCAACCACAGCAGCCTTTCTTCCTCTCGGTTAGTTCCTCATCTCTCCCCCTTGCATGTCTAAGTTTCAAATTGACTCTGGTTTCTTTCAATTCAAACTGTTAGATTACAGTTCCTAACTCCTACCTCTTATTTTCTTAAACAAAATTTTCGATGGGTTCCTCCCAGAGGTGCGTCAGCGCGTTGTTGCCCCTGTATTCTCTCCCTCTCGGTAAAACCTTCCTTTTTCTCCCTTACTTCTTTGTAAATTTTTATTTATTTTGCATGTTTCAATTCGGGTTATACCTTGTTTCCTAATGAGGGAATGGTCTGAGTTAAAAATGCTAGGCTGCAATTTGACATGTTTGAGTTTGGTTGTGGTGGGTCTTCTGTAGATTTTGTTCTTGTTAGGAAAATACACGTAGCATTAAATTCTGCTGCCCTTTCTTTTCGTTTAATTCTAGTTCTTAAGGAAGTATATTTAGGGCTTCTGATTACAGTCTTGTGTGTTAATGTGTAATTATGTTACTGCATGTTTAATCACGGTTTTAAAGTTTCTGATTTTGGGTCTCGTAGCGTTTTTAGAAGCATACTGATTTCCTGAAATTTTTCTTATGACATGTTGGAAGTGTACTGTTTAATTTCCAGAAGTATAACTGAGAACTTGTCAAGTTCTAACCTGTGTTAAGAGCTACTTTAGAAATTTAAGGTTTGTTTTAACTAAATTCTAAGCATGTTTGTCACGCCCGCTTTCTACTAATTCTAGTAAAGTCGGGAACATGACTAATGAAAGAAATAAACAACACATAATAAGACAATGAGTGTTCTTCTCATAACACAAATCTAGAATTTTTCCCATAAATTCGGAAGGTCTGAGTCATAAGCTCAATACATTACATATTTAAATTAAGAGTTAAACTCGGTCTAATACATAACAGTCTAGCAGTGGAATGTAGGATCGTATAATAAAATCCTACGTGTATGAAGACACGTAGAACCCCCAAGAGTCTGCTACTAGGAGTTACGACAAAAGCACGGCACAGCACCCGTATCTTCTTCATTCTTAACCTGCACGTTTAGAAACACATGCAGGGCTGAGTACAATTTGTACTCAGTAGACACGTGCCGAAATCGCACACTTACACATATAACTGTCAAGCCATTCAAGTGAATCATAGGGATTTTGTCTCTAAAGCACCTATGTTCACAAAACATTTCTTTTAGAAGGTTCTAGTTTGACTGCAGTCCTAGTTCTTTGTATTTAACCATATCTGAAGTTTCTATGTGCCGGGGAAGTGGCCACTTCCCACAGGCACCTGACCGGTCAACCTTTCGCTGACTCACGGTCCTTTGTCTACACTAGTTCGAGTGGAGATGCTTACCCACAGGAACCCGAATTCGATTATAAATATAACAGATAGGCATCATACATAAAGCGAAAACATTTATGGCAAGACAGTGCTTTTGAATATATCTCATTTCATTTTGAAAACATGCACACATATTTTTATAAAGTGAGAAAAGCCTACTTGAATAGTCTTGATTGCTGACTGCTTTGTTCCTGAACTATAGTTCCGACCTTTCGCCGCAACCTTTAAAAAGATCTCGGGTGAGATACATTTATATACTGGACTTTGGAAAACTGCATGAATTATTCTTATATTCTGAAATATGAGAATATATCTATGTTCTTAAATCTGAACTGCATAGTTGGTACTCTATTTTAGGTATAGAAAATGGTTCTAAGTATCAAGCTTCTGTTTTGGTTTTAGAAGTTTAAGTCTTAGGATTCATTAGCTAACATATAAAAGAAAGTTAAGGGTTGAGACTACCTTAATCTTTATCTCCTTCTTCTTCTTGAATGTGAATGTGGCTGCTCTTATGCTAGTGTTGATTTGTGTTTGGGTGATAAACGGTTCAAGGCAGCCCCTCTACCCCCTTTTATAGATTGATGCAGTGTGGTGTTCTTTCTTAATGCTTAAGGTTTATGGCTAGTTTTAATAGCCATTTACTCTATTATTGTAGGTGATGGTAGAGGAAGCATGGAGCAGAGCATGGAAGTCTCATCTTTCCTTTACTCAACCGAGGCTATAGCCCCCTCACACTCTGTTTTCTTCTCTGCAGCAGCTATGCTGCTTTGTTCCTTCATTTAGCTTTCCTTCCCATGTTTTACTGTATGATCATCACCTTCTTACACTTATAGAAGGTTTTCTTTCTTTCCTTATTTTTTTAACATGCTGCTGTGCAGCTTTATGTAATAAGCTTAGACCTTTATTATGCTTTCTAATATACACTGTACTGCCCAAACATATATATATATATATATATATAATTATTTGGTTTTAATGAAGTGTTTCACTTCCTTATCTTTCCTTACTTTACTAGATATATGCATGCATGTACTTCACACTTGAGTGTTTGAATCCTTCCTTCTCCCAACATAAGTTGCAGGTTATACTAAATGTATAAATATATATACTTATGCGTGTGGTTCCTCTTGCAAAAACCAAATTTCCAAACAACATATATATTATACTTATAAGTGTAACATGATATATACATATATATATTAAAATCTTAACCACACAACTATATAGTTGTATGCACCCTATACATATTATTAATATAGTTCTCCAAATACATACCATATACTTACACTTATGTAATTAATTCAAGATGTAAAACATATCCTTAATATTAACATTTCTTAATATATTAATCAAGAAATCTTTAAATACTTATCATCTTAAACTAACATTCCTTTTTACTAGATTAAATTCTCATTAATTAACTACAACGTTCAATATATAAATAACAATCGAGTTCGAAAATTGTTCACTTTGATTAAAAGACGGGGTATTACATCCTCCCCCTCTTAACAAAAATTTCGTCCCGAAATTTGTACTTTCTAATTGAACAACTGGGGATACTTTTCTCTCATTTTATCCTCCAGTTCCCAGCTAGCTTCTTCTTGTCCATGATTTTTCCATAACACTTTTACTAAGGAAATGGATTTACTTCGGAGTTGTTGCACCTTATAATCTAAAATAGCCTCGGGTCTTTCCTCATACGTCAAGTCGGGATTTAAAATCATTTCTTCTTGATGAATGACGTGTTTAGGATCAAATATGTATTTTCTAAGCTGTGACACATGAAATACATTATGAACGTTCCCGAAACTCGGCGGCAATGCCAGCCTATATGCAACTGATCCTATTCTCTCTAGGATCTCGTAGGGTCCAACAAAGTGAGGTCGTAGTTTTCCCTTGACTCCGAATCTAATTATCCCTTTGGACGGGGATACTTTTAGAAAAACTCGGTCGCCTTCTTTGAATTGCAATTTGGTTCTACGAGTGTCGGCATAAGATTTATGTCTGTCTTGTGCGTCTTTGATTCTTCCTCTAATCTGGCGAACGATCTCTATCATTTCGCTGACTGAGTCTGGGCCCACTATGGCTCTTTCTCCAACTTCGTCCCAATACAATGGCGACCTACACTTTCTCCCATAAAGTGCCTCATATGGTGCCATTTCTATTGTTGCCTGATAGCTGTTGTTATATGCAAACTCAATTAATGGTAGTACTGCTTCCCAACTTCCGTCTCTGTCAAGAATCACGGTTCTCAACATATCTTCCAGAGTTTGAATAGTCCTTTTGGACTGTCCGTCAGTTTGAGGATGAAAGGCAGTACTGAAATTTAACCTTGTACCTAACTGTTTCTGCAAGCTTATCCAGAATCTGGATGTAAACTTCGAGTCTCGGTCTGAGGTTATCGAGACCAGTACACCTTGTAGGTGTATGATTTCTCGCACGTACAATTGAGCCAACTTATCTGAACCGTACGTGATCATTATAGGTACAAAATGAGCAGATTTTGTGAGCCTGTCTACGATTACCCAAATGACAGTATTTCCTCTCTTTGATTTGGGTAATCCAGTCACAAAATCCATCGCTATGTGTTCCCATTTCCACTCTGGGATCTCTAACGGCTGTAGTTTCCCATAGGGTCTTTGGTGTAATGCTTTCACTTGCTGACAAGCTAAACATCTCTCCACGAAAGAAGCAATGTCTCGTTTCATAGCGTCCCACCAGAATTTCTTTTTCAGATCCTGGTACATCTTTGTACTCCCAAGGTGAGCGGTATAGGGCGTATCGTGTGCTTCGCTCATGATTTCATCCTTGAGCTTCTC
Source organism: Leonotis leonurus (assembly GCA_026898415.1). Classification (NCBI taxonomy): domain Eukaryota; kingdom Viridiplantae; phylum Streptophyta; class Magnoliopsida; order Lamiales; family Lamiaceae; genus Leonotis; species Leonotis leonurus. Next base: position 25,608 of record JAPKLX010000856.1, read on the forward strand.
ATTGTGTGGAATGCACAATCTTTCTTCAAAGGTGATGGCGTTGTTAGCTTCTTCTCTATAGTTTGTGACGTCGTTATTTCTCACCTTGAGCCGTATCTTCTCCAATTTCTCGTCTATCCTTTATGCTTCTAGAATTCGACCTCTCAGGTCTGGTTCTATCACTAAGGTGGCGAGAACTCCTTCTACAGTTTCGAGAGGCTGTAAAACTTCTAAGTTCATCTTACTGAACTCCCTTAAAAGGTCTGCCTCTTGAGTTAGTAGAAATGCGATCTTTGACGAGCTTTTACGACTCAAAGCATCAGCTACTACATTAGCTTTGCCCGGATGGTAATTGATACCGCAGTTGTAATCTTTTACTAATTCCAGCCATCTCCTCTGTCTCATGTTGAGATCCTTTTGCTCGAAGAAATACTTGAGACTTTTGTGATCCGTGAAAATTTCACACCGAACTCCGTAAAGATGGTGCCTCCAAATTTTCAAAGCATGCACTACTGCAGCTAGCTCCAGATCATGAGTGGGATAGTTAAGCTCGTGCGGCCTGAGTTGTCGCGATGCATAGGCTATCACATTCCCTTCCTGCATCAGTACACAGCCTAACCCATTCTTGGATGCATCTGTGTAGACGACATACTCCTTGTTTGGTTCTGGGACAGCTAAAACTGGGGCTGTCGTCAACTTGTCTTTCAACAGTTGAAAACTATTCTCACACTCCTGAGACCATTTGTACTTGATTCCTTTTCGCAGCTGTTGCGTTATTGGTCTCGCTATCTTAGAAAATCCTTCTATAAATCTTCGGTAATATCTCGCCAGTCCTAAGAAACTTCTGATTTCATTGGGAGTGGTCGGTGACTTCCAATCTCGTACTGCTTCTACCTTTGTAAGGTCCACCTTGATTCCTTCTGACGACACAATGTGTCCAAGGAAAGTTACCTCTCTAAGCCAAAATTCGCACTTACTGAATTTGGCATAGAACTTCTCGTTCCTGAGGGCTTCCAAAGTGATTCTTAGATGTTTCTCATGCTCCTCTTCACTCTTCAAGTATATGAGAACATCATCTATGAATACTAGGACAAATTTGTCTAGGTAAGGATGAAACACTCGGTTCATTAGGTCCATGAACACTGCAGGTGCATTAGTTAATCCGAACGACATCACTACAAACTCATAGTGACCATACCGTGTCCGAAAGCTGTTTTAGGAACATCCTCGGTTCGAATCTTCAGTTGGTGGTATCCTGAGCGTAAATCTATCTTCGAGAAAATGCTTGCTCCCTTCAATTGATCAAACAAGTCGTCTATCTTTGGCAAAGGATATCGGTTCTTGAGTGTCAGTTTGTTTAGACCTCTATAATCTATGCACATCCTTAACGTTCCATCCTTCTTCTTCACGAACAGTACCGGCGCTCCCCATGGCGATACACTAGGTCTGATAAAACCTAGATCTAAAAGCTCTTGAAGCTGTATCTTGAGTTCTTCTAACTCTTTAGGCGCCATTCGGTAGGGTGCTTTCGATACCGGTGTCGAGCCTGGTTCCAAGTCTATCGTGAACTCTAGCTGGCAGTTTGGTGGCAATCCAGGTAGTGCTTCAGAAAATACATCTGGGTATTCCCGCACGATAGCGACATCTTCAATTCGTCTTTCTTCTTCTTCTTCTCCACGGAGATGAACGAGATAGGTCGAACATCCTTTCTTCACCAGTTTCTCGGCTTGTAGTGCCGAGATAACTGTCCTTTTACAACTCGTGGTAATCCCATGAAATCTAGTGGGTTTTTCACCAGGAGATTGAAATGAGATTTGCCTCTCATTACAAAGGATTGTGGCGTAGTTTTTAGCTAGCCGATCCATTCCTAAAATTATGTCCACGTCGTTTATGGTGATGACACTAAGATCGTTTGCTAAGATCTTAAATGATCCTAAGTTCAAGTTCATATTAGAGCATGCGTGTGTAAGCGTGGTAGTTCCTCCTAAAGGTGAAGACACCTTCATAGCTGTCTCAACTAGTTCTGGTTCCAGCTTTAAGTTCTCTACGCATGCTTTAGCAATGAAAGAATGGGATGCTCCAGTATCAAATAAAATTATTACTGGCAAGTCGAGGAGTGTTCCCATACCTGTCAGGTTGCCCTGATTTCCTTCAGGTTGCTTTTGTTTTATTGCGTAAGCTCTGGCGTTCTGTGGCTGCCTATGCTGCTGTCTATACTGGTAAGGTGGTGATGGTGGCGGTGGTGGTAGTTGCTGGGGGTATGAGCGTGCCTGGGGCTGAGCTTGAATCGCCCGCACATTTTGCCTCTGGGGCTGCTGATTTGGCCTCGTATTTCCCCCTTGTTGTCGGGTAGGGCAATAGTTTGCCTAATGCCCTTTCTGTCCACAAGCGTAGCATTCAATGCTACTCGCTCTGCACACTCCATTGTGCATTTTCTTGCATTTCGGACAGGCTGTGGGCTTCTATTGAAAATTCCCGGACTGTGGTGTCGGGCCTTGCCTTCCAAAATTCTGGGAAGGTGCCTGTCCTTCCCATGGTTTCCTCTGAATGGGACTAGGAGGCTGATCCTCTCATTTCCTCTTGCCCTTAAACTGCTGGGGCTGGTTCTGTGGATACGTCGGTGGGTGGGTTGGTGCATGCCTTTCTACTGGCATGGCAGTTTCAATATCGAGAGCCCAGCTGAGAGACTCTGGGTAAGATAACCATCCATGGCTGGCTAGGGCCATCCTAATCTCATGTCTCAGACCGGCACGGAACTTTTCTACCATCTTCTCATCCGTGTCGACATGCTCGGGTGCATATCTCGACATATCACAGAATACTCGGTCGTATTATGTCACAGTCATCCTACCTTGCTTCAGATGGTAGAACTCGGTTTCCTTCCTCTTTCGATAGCTCTTGGGGATATACTTGTCATATATCCCGACTTTGAACTCTTCCCAAGTTAGATTTCCTAACTGCTCGGGGGTCATTATCTTCCTCCTTGCTTCCCACCAATAGTCAGCTGATCCTGTCAGCTTGAAGGACACGCAAATCATGCGTTCCTGATCTGTGCATCGTAGGAAGTTAAAGATGCGTTCCAGAGCACGCACCCATACTTCAGCCTCAGATGGATCTCCCATCCCATTGAATACAGGTGGGTTTTGTCGCAAGAATAGTTCTTCTATTCTTCTCACTGGTTGTGGGAGAGGTGGGGTTGCTTCTCGTTTCGCTTCAAATCCTTCTTCTATGTTCCTAGCACCTCGTCCTCTACCACTGCCTCTCGGGCGTCCAGCTCTTCTTGGTGGCATTCTGATAGTTCATATTTATTTCGTTAGATAATCGAGTTTTAGTCGTAACCTTATTATCATTATTTACTTATGAAATCTTACTGTTTTATTATGCATATAAGTTTAATACTAAGTAAGTGAAAACATAATATAAGAATCTCATATACTGCAAAAGGATTCACAAGGTCATATATATATATATATATATCTCATCATTTGTGCCTCCCCGAGGACTTACTACAACGGAAGCTCTCAAAATGTACTATCTAAGTACATGACATGATGCACATCACTCTCGGATGGTATCACAAAAGGTACTCAGTCACAAGACACTAGCTAATGTGTTCTTGTACTAACAAAAGGTGATAATATTTAAACAACATCACGGAACAGTCCTCATAAAGTCGCCGTTTTCGTGTAACAAAATCTAAAAATAAAACAGCATCAGGACGGCCTAAACACAAGGTCCGTTGCTGATGGGTACATCATATAAATAGAAATGACATAAAACATGTTCTGGGACCCAGTTGGTCTCTCCCTGTTTTGTCAAAGATTTGCGAATGGGAGCAGATGAGAACCAACTAGATCCAGCTCTTTTCTTTTTCTTGGATGGTTGGGATGAGCTGCTTGGAGTGAAGGTTTTCTGTCCCTGGAAGGAAGGAGAGCTAGCTGGTTTCTTTGTGATTGATGCACCTGATCCAGTCAAGCTCTTCTGTTTTTCTTGTGCTGCTTTCTCTTTCTTCTTCTCATGCGCAGCAGCTGGCAGCTTTTTCTTCCCAATCCCTTCCCCCTTTTCGACATCATCAATAAATGATTGAATGAATGTCTTGAGGGAGGTGACCTCGTTCTTCAGCTCTGTGAACTCTTTGGCAGATTCAAATTTTTCTGACAACAAAGAGGTGATGTTGAGGTTGGAATCATTAATTTGTTTCTGAAGAGAAGCCTGTGTGTTGGCCAGGTCAGATTTGATCTCTTCTTGTGCTGCCTTGATATCAGCAGTTTCATCAAAGTACGATTTGAGCAGAGTGGATGTTGGATATTGCAGGTCATGTAACTTCCTTTCTACAAAGGCTTTGCCATCAGATTCAAACTGCCTGAGGAGTGATCTGGTGTATGAATTAGCTTCTTTGACGATGTCTGCTGTGAGACCATCAGTCTGCTCCTTGACTATGGCGTGTACCATGTCCTTCTCTTTGGCTGCAAAGGCACTGATGATTTTGTACATCTCCTTCACTTTGAATTCAGTTGAGAACAGATTTTGATCAATCTGTGCTTTGCGTTCGTCAGCAGCAGCCCGATCATCATCTAGTTTCTTGTTTATCTCTTCGATCTTCAGTCTACAGATGCGCCTTAGATCAGAGTCGACCTGATTGACATGAGTTTGCAGGTGGTCGTTGAACTCTGTGAGTATGCGTGTGGCTTCATCTTGAACTGTGGTCAGTGTGCCGTACATGTACTGATCCACCTTCTTGGAGATGAGATCTCTGATTTGTGTATGAGACAGTGATTGATGTTGGTCCATCAATATGTCCTCCAAGGTGAATGACTTCACATGGACATTAAGTGCAGCTGCAGCAGCAGGAGTGAGAATGTCATTTGTAAGCTCGCCTCCGATGGTTTGACCAAGGGGTTCTTCCTCTGCTGGTTCTTCCTCAGTTGGTGCAGGTGGGGTAGTGATCTGCACATCAGTGTCAGTCATGGCCTGGTCTGGTGTAGGTTTTGCTATTGCTGCACCCTGTTGGTGAGCAGCAGATGGAAACTCAGCTTCTTCTTCATCAACCACACTGTCATAGAAATCCAGCTTACCAGCTTTCTCATAGATTTCTCTGAAATTAATCTGCAGCTTCTGAGCTTCGAGCTGGGCAATTGCAAGAATGGATTGAGAGAAGCTTTCTCTTAGTTCAGCCACAGATGAGATCTCAAAAATGTTTAGCAATGTGGCTTCTTCTGCCTTGAGCTGGTCAATTGATCTGATTTTTAGCAGTGCATCCAACACATAGAACTCTTTGTCTTTGATCAGCAGCAACAGTTTGACTCTCTTAGCTGCATCATAGCTCTCTGGTGTGAGCTGGATGCCTGGAAATATGCTGAGGACAGCTCTGTCTGCTTCAGCTTCAATCATTTTGACTACTGACTGAGCTGTTTTATTCTCCACATCTTCATCTGAAGATTCAATTGCTTCTTCATCTTCTTCATTTATTTGTTCTAGTGGTTCAACAGAAGATGAGCTTATCGTATGAGCTGGGGAGAAGTCTTTGGATTGGTCTGGATGTACTGATGACAGAGGTTCAACATCTTCTGGTTCATCAACCAGTACAATATCTTCTTCCTCAACCTCCTGTTGAGGGATGATAACTTCTGCAGCAGCAGGAGCTTCGGTCTGTATCTCAGCAGACAGTTTGTGAAGCCTTCTGCGCTTGGGTTTGGGCTGTTGTGCTGCTGTAGAGGTGTCTGTTTCAACGGAACTGGCCCTCCTGGTCACTCTCTTGGAGGGGGTTCTCTCAGATGGCTTCTCCTTAGTGACCTTGGATTTTGTGGAGTGAGTTACTGGACCAGATGGAGGGATCCAGATGGGATTAGAGTTCCCCATCTCCATCAGAGCATTAAAGACTACAGAGTCTTTAACTCTAGCAATCAGATTTGCTGAAATGCCCATTGACATTTCTATCTGATGCTGGTCCTTGGGAAAGTGTTGTTTCATGTTGAACTCAACTGCTGTATCCCATTGGTGGTGAGGAAAGAATGATTCCAGCATATAGCTGATCTTTGTAGAATGTCTCAGGCTGCTTCTCTTAACTTCAATGCCTGGGGAACTACCCTTCACCAATAAGATCATCTTGGCCTCCTTTGCCAAGAGATCGTATAAGATCCTACTCCAGTTAACTGGCAGATTTAGAACTACAGCTGCTAATATCCTGAACTTCTCGGGGGTCACCTGATCGTAAGACCCGTTGTGGTTAAGGAAAATTCGCTGTACGAATTCAAACAAAATCCTGAATTCTGGCGCGAGAAGAGAACGAACAAACATCCTGTTTGTGTAGTGGATGGGAACTATCATCACCATCTCCACAGCTTCTTGCAGCTGTTCTGCAGTTATTTCCCCCAAGTCTAATCCCTCATCCTTTACTTTATAAGCAGCATTGATGAGATTAATAACATTGTAGGGAGTGTTGCTAACAGTGTTCCCTTTGCTCACCCTGATGGTGGCCTCCTCTCCACCTCTCTCTCCCTGCCATGAGAGATAAAAGGCTGCAACATCCTTGGGTAGGAAGTGCACAGGGTGTGAAGTAATAATTTTGCAGAAACCTACATAGAACAAGGTAGTATAGATGTGAGCACTATCCTTCCATCAGTGAAGTATAAGTGCCACAGAAACAGTTTATACAGTGCTATGTAATTGACAAATATCACAGACAAGAGAATAGATACAGAGTAAAACATTTAGACATATGATTTAAAAAAAAACGAAATATGAAACCTTTGCACTGGCGAACGAGATCAAATGCCTTTTCCAGTTTATGAAACCCGAAGGTGTCAAGAACCGCAAAAAGGTCTTGGTGAATATAAGATTTCAGAAAGTTCGCTTGTTCCAGAAAAGCAGATGATTTGGGAGCCATTTTTGTTAGTAAATGGGAGATTTTCGAGAGATTGCGAAGAAAGTAGAATTTTGTGGGAGGCAGAAAAATTTGCTAAGTGTTTCTAGAAATATGTAAGTGTGAGTGATACATGAAATCCCTTATCAAATATATACATGGAAGAGAAGATAAGTAGAGTAATTAAATATTCAGAAATCCTTCCCTTTTTCAGCTTTCCCGCCTTTCCATATACTAGGTTTGCAACCCATAGTCGCCTCTCTTTTTCGTATGATGCACGCACTATAATCGAACGGTTGTGAAATGGCGCGTTGTCTTTGTTGCAGTCTTTTTATCTCCCTTTTTCTTGATTTAGTATATATATTCTCGATCACGTCTCCCAATTTACTGTAAGTAATCATCAAAAATAAAGGATTTGATATCTAATGTCAGAGTATAGATATTTAGTCGCCGTATATAGTTGACCTTTCCCCCTTAACCATGTAATATAATAATTAATGGAGATATTAATTCCATATCCACGTGGCATCAGGTAATCTGGTTGAGGTCAATCTGGTTGCGCGTTTGTTAACCACTTTCTGTTCAAAGCATCTTTCATCTTTCTGGTTGAGGCTTTTCTGGTTCAACTTTCTGTTAAAGTTGACTAACTTTACTTTGAGACTTTCTGGTTTGAGACTCTCTGGTTTAGCTTTCTGTCAATGAGACTTGCTGGTTTTGAGACTTTCTGGTTTAGCTTTCTGTCTTTGAGACTTGCTGGTTTTGAGACTTTCTGGTTTAGTATTCTGTCTCTGGTCAATCTGGTTGCTTTCTTTTAGCAATTCCCGGTTGGAATTTATTCAATCTGTGTTAGCGTGATTAGTGATCTGGTGTTAGTTCCCTGTTGGAATTTTTAGTGATCTGGATCTTATCACTCTGGACCATGATGATCTGGTTTTGATTCCCTGTAGGATTTTATCAATCTGGATCATGATGATCTGGTTTTGATCCTATCTTCAAGATTTAAGAGTCCTAGTTTTCCACAAAACATCTTAAATCTTTCTTCTGGTAGTGCCTTAGTGAGGATATCTGCTCTCTGAACTTCAGTGTGTATCTTCTCGATCTGTACATGTTTTCTTTCAACATGGTCTCTTATGAAGTGATGTCTCACATCAACATGTTTGCATCTGGTGTGCAGCACTGGATTCTGTGTGATTGCTATAGCACTTGAGCTGTCACAGAAAATAGGAATTTCCTTGACCTCAATCTCATAGTCCTTGAGCTGTTGTCTTAACCACAGTATTTGTGCACAACAACTTCCAGCTGCCATATATTCTGCTTCTGTAGTTGAAGTGGCAACTGATGTCTGTTTCTTTGAGAACCAAGAAATCAGTTTATTCCCTAAAAATTGACATGTACCAGATGTTGACTTTCTGTCTAGTTTACATCCAGCATAATCTGAGTCAGTATATCCAGATAGCTCAAAATTGTCTTCACATGGATACCATAATCCTATATGGGCTGTTCCCTTAAGATATCTTAGTATCTTCTTAGCTGCTTCCATGTGAGACTCTTTGGGATTTGCTTGATATCTAGCACATACTCCTACTGCAAAGGTGATGTCAGGTCGACTGGCAGTAAGATAGAGTAATGATCCTATGATCCCTCTGTATTGTGTTATGTTAGCTGGTTTTCCCTCGAGGTCTGGACCAATTTTCCCATTGGTCTGCATTGGAATTTTTACTGAATTACTGTCTTTTAATCCAAACTTGGCTAGCAGATCGTTGATGTATTTTGTCTGATTGATAAAGATACCATCTGGTAGCTGCTTGACCTGCAACCCTAAAAAGAAACTCATTTCTCCCATCATGGACATTTGATACTTATTTTTCATAAGTTCAGCAAATTTGTCACATAGATAGGTAGATTGAGATCCAAAGATAATATCATCTACATAGATCTGGACTAAGAGAATATGTTCTTTGACTTTGATAACGAACAAAGTCTTATCAACAGATCCTCTTTTGAATCCAGATTCTAGTAGAAAGGTTGATAAGGTCTCATACCAAGCTCTAGGGGCTTGTTTTAGACCATAGACTGCTTTAGCTAGTCTGTATACTTTCTGATCTGGATCTGCCTCTTCAAATCCAGGTGGCTGTTCCACATATACTTCTTCTTCAAGAATACCATTGAGAAAGGCACTTTTGACATCCATCTGGTATACCTTGAATTGTCTGTGAGCAGCATATGCCAAAAACAGTCTTATTGCTTCTAATCTGGCTACTGGTGCGAATGTTTCATCGAAATCAATGCCTTCTTGTTGATTATAGCCTTTAGCTACTAATCTGGCTTTGTTTCTGACTACTTCACCATTCTCATCTCGTTTGTTTTTGAACACCCATTTTACACCTATTACTCCTTGATGTTTGGGTCTGTCCACGAGATACCAGACTTTATTTCTTTTGAACTCATTTAGTTCTTCTTGCATTGCTATTATCCAATCTGCATCTTGGAGTGCTTCATAAGCATCAGATGGCTCCAAGCGAGATAAATAACAACTCAATAATGCACTTTCTCCATGCATTCTTCTAGTTTTCACACGATCTGATGGGTTCCCAACGATCTGTTCTGGTGGATGGTCTTGTATCCATCTTCTTCTCCTAGTCATCTCTTCATCAGATAACTCAGGATCAGGTTGATCTGTTGGTTCCTCAAATTCAGGGTGTGTTGTTGATATAGCTTGAAATGGATTCTCATCTGGACTTTCTTCTGGATGTTGATCATCATTAGTAGTAATAGTATCATTGTCTTCTGTTGATGATCTGTTTTCATTCAGGTTGGTTAGTGATATTCCCCCTTGCTGTATGATCTCCTCAGCAATAGGTTGAGTGATAACTTCTTCATCTTCACTCCTTGAATTCCAGATAAGAATATCTTCCAGTAATAGATCATTCATCCTTCTGGTTGTCACCTGATTGTCTGTCTGCTTCTCATCTGGTGATCTGTACTCAATAATAGACTCATCAAATACAACATGAGGTGTTACTTCCACAATATGAGAATTCTTATTGTAAACTCGATAGGCTTTACTGACATCAGAATATCCTAAGAATACTCCAGGGTCTGTTTTGCTATCAAAAGTTTTCAACTGAGATTTCCCATTATTGTGTATGTAACATAAACAGCCAAAAGTTTTAAAATAGGAAATCTTAGGCTTTCTGTTGTTCCATATTTCATATGGAGTCTTTCAATGTCTGAGTGTGATGGATGATCTGTTTTGAGTATAGCAGGCTGTGTATATAGCTTCTGCCCAGAATTTCTTCGGTAGATTTGTAGCATTAAGCATCGTGCGAGCTGCTTCTTTGAGTGATCTGTTTCTTCTCTCAACTACTCCATTCTGTTGAGGAGTTCGAGCAGCAGATGTTTGATGAGTGATTCCCATCTTGTTGCAATATGCTTCAATCTTCTGGTTGAGAAATTCTGTTCCTCGATCTGTTCTGATAGAGGTTATACTCATCTCTTTCTGTTTAGTGATCTTGTGTAGAAAGTCAGAGAGCTTGTCTAGAGTCTCTTTCTTCTTCAGCAGAAAGATGACCCAAGTGAATCTTGAGTAATCATCTATGATTACCAAAGTGTACTTTCTCCCATTGATACTTAGTGGTTTGACTGGTCCAAACAGATCAAGGTGTAACAGCTCTAGTGTCCTTGATGTTGAGTGAGCTGTTTTGCTTGTAAAGGATGATCTGGTCTGCTTTCCAGCTTGACAGGCATCACATATATGATCTTTATCATACACCTGATCTGGTAGTCCTTCTACTAACCTTTCCTTGGCAATCCTGTTGATTGATTTGAAATTAAGATGACTTAATCTCTTATGCCATAACCAGCTTGTTTCTGATACAGTCTTAGTGACTAAGCAGGTCTCGATCTGGTTTGTCCACTGGACAATATATAACCTATCCTGCAGTTTACCGGTAAGGAGTATTTCATCTCCTTCCTTGTCCTGTTGACAGTTTTTGTCCTGTTGACATTTGCTCTTTGAAGGTGTTCTGTTTCTGTGTAGTGAGCTAGTTGTCCCCTGGTTTGATGATACTGTCTGTTCTTTGCATCTTTCATTATCATCTTTTGAGGATAACCTTTCTTGTTTTTCAAGTCTTTCACTTGATCTGGTATTTTCTTCCTTTCTGGTACGAAGCTTATAGTTCCTGAAGATTTTTCTGAGTGACCTGGATATCCCAAACCAGATGTGCCCTTTTGTTGCATATTGATTAGCAACTTGGCACGCTCATCACTCTTGTATATCATTTCCTTTCCCTTCTTGATCTTTTCCTCAGCAACATTATTTCTGGTAACCAGATCCTTGACTTTTGAATTAAGAGAGTGAACCTCACTGTCTTTGCTCTTGATCTGTTCTTCCAGATCAGTAATTTTGGCAACAAATTTAGTGTTTGCTGTGCTTAGAGTCTGCTCAATCTTTTTTAATCTGTCATTCTCTTCAACTACTTCTTTGAACAGCCTTTTGATGCTTGAGTAGCTTTTGAACATCTCATCTATTTCATTCCATGAATATTCTGCTTGATCTTCACTTTCCTGTTCAAGATTATTTTCATTATCTGAGGAATTTGAGTAGCAAGAATTTACCTCAACTTCATCTAGACCGTTGTCCAAGCCTACATAGCATTCATTCCAGCTTTCTTCGTCGTCAGCAATGAAGGCTTCATCATTTTCTAATGAGCTGTCTGAGAAATGACTCGAGCTGCTTGAGTTCTGTTCAGCTATCATCGCTTTTCGCTCATATTTAAGCTTTCGATCTCGTTTGGCTCTTAGTTCTTCTCTTTGGCTTCTGGACAGATTAGGACAATCTGTTTTGAAGTGACCTGTTCTGCCACATTCAAAACAAGTGTAGTCTGTAGAGCTAGAGGTCTTTGTTGTTTTAGTAGTCTGCTATTTAGATTCATTTTTGTCATCAGATCGATCATTATCATACTTCCTGTTGAAGTTCCTTCTGTTATCTTTGTAGAAGCGTTTGTATTTCTTCGATCTGGTTTCCATCTTGTCCATTCGTTTGGCTATCATTGAAAACTCTTTTAGGAGTTTGTCATACCCTCTCTCTTTATCTGTAGTAGCAGACTCAGAAGGATCATCTGGTTTGCTCTTCGCTTTGAAGGCTACCTCTTTGTCCTTCTTTGTACTGCTCTCTGCCTTTTTGGACAGATGATCTGGTCCCCGAATTCTCTGAATGTCACATTCATGACCTTCGAGATGATCAAATAAGGCTTCAGTGGACAGATCATTGAAGTCAGCTCTTAGAGGTTGCATTGCTGCATAGATCTCCCAGCTTGGTGGAAGTGCTCTAAGAATTTTCATGTTCTTCTCCCTTTGAGTATACTTATTCTTTTTGAACGCAGATATTTCAAGAAGAATTCCAGTGAATCTCATTTTCATCTGTTCTATTGTCTCGCCTGGTTTCATTTTGAATTCGTCATATTTGTTGCAGGCTAGAGACAGTTTGTTCTCGATCATAACTTTAGATCCTAGGGCTAGGTCTCTCAAGGCTTCCCACATCTCTTTGGCAGTATCCAGGTCTTGGATTTTAGCCAGATGTATGCCTTTGACCGTGCTGGAGATGATCCCTTTGGCAAAGTCATCGAGATTTGCCTTTCTTCTTTCTTCAGAGGTGTATTTTCTGGGATCCTTTAGAACAGTTTCTTTAACTGCTCATGTATCTGTGATACGGGTGGTTTCTTCTGTAATTGCCAATGGCCCTTCTTCGATTACTTTCCACATCAAGCAGTGATGGGCTTTAAGGCACATTTTGATTCTGAAACTCCATTCTCTATATCCTTGGATAGAGAATTCTTCGCAAGCCCTGATAACAGATGACTCCATAACAAACAGAATGCTCGTGAATGAAAAAGGTTTTCCTAGATCTATTCAAGTAGACCACGCAGGTTTTAACCCTGTGAAACAAAACAATGGTCAGTTTGAACCACTGCTCTGATACCACTTGTTGGTCCCGAAAGAGCAAGGTTTGGTGTATGGGGGGGGGGGG
>JAPKLX010000559.1:5419-18682 GCA_026898415.1 Leonotis leonurus
CCCCCCGCCATACACCTAACCTTGCTCTTTGGGGACCAACATAGACTCATAACGTTTCGAGCACAACCAATAGCTATTCGAACCCCTTTTACTTGTAGGAGTGCATCTTGGATCAGTCGATTATGTTATGCACAGAGTCCTACTCATGGAGACCTGGTTGAATTGGGAGAAGTTGTATGTATTATTGCGGGCCAATCGATTGGAGAACCAGGTTATTAATTAACATTCGGTCAGATTCATTCTACTGCCTGGAGCAGAATTATGTTAGTTATTGACGATTCAAATCGTCTCTCCTCAAGTGGTAGACTAGCTAAAGAAAATGTAGTAAATTTGTTCCGCAAATTTAATCTATACTATATGCGTATTATAATTGCATGTTTTATTTAAATTATTAAACGTGTGGATCATGCTATCACGAGCCCATCATAAGGGTTCCTTCAAGTTCATCCATATCCATGTCACTTCAAAAGTCAAAGGGTTGCCACAGACCGTACTAGATGCACCGTCAGCAAACCCTTGCTAATGTCCAGCATCATTACAGGAAATAGACTAATAAAGTTTATGACAAGTTAAAGAAGATAATGGATGATGACAGTGATGAAGTTGATGAAGATATGGAGGGTATTGAAGCATCTCTGAATCGTCACAGAGATCCCCTACAGAAGGCAGAATCCTCTATCACTCAGCTCAATCATCATCTGCTACCATTTTTCCTTACACAGAAGACATGATGGACAGTAAGATTGTAAACTTTGAGCTTCACATACTGAAACAAACAGTCAAGGACTTGATTCCAAATCTTGTAGAAGAGCTTGACTGGCCTAAGACCAGTGAAATTGAAAAGATTAAGCAACAGACCGATGGCATCAATACAGCTGCAAAGAAACAAGTTCAAGAGCTTGATGTTTTTTATTATACTCGTGGCATAGTACTAGAACATATGAAGACCATTATTAACGTTCTGCTTACTCACAAGATAAATATGGAAGATAAAGTTTCAAAGATGGAAGAAAAGATAAAATCTATGAGGACAATGATAGTGTTGGGAAGTGGACTCCAGCACCTCCCGGAGGATGGGTCCTCCATGTATCGTACCCGAGAGAGCTTATGAGAGTGCGGCCTGCCTCAGTTAAAAAGGGCCTGCACTACCATTGTTGACGAGAGGTTAAAAAAATTGATTAGTACTACTCATATCAACATGGTGCATCATCTTTTTAGATGAGCCCCTTAGTAGAAACTCCAAGGTTAAGCGTGTTTGGCTTGGAACAATACTATGATGGGTGACCTACTGGGAAGTGTCCTGGGTCAGCCTGTCAGTGAGGACAAAGGAGGCTGGGAAAAAGAAGTGTTGGTGTGTGGGGCTAGTACGTCAATTCTGATGGGCGCTCCCGATCCAACAGATAGCCTCCCTTTTGGATAATGTCAAAACGGGAGAAGATATTGGGAAAGACAAGGTTCAAGCACATAAGGGGCAACCTACTTAGGCCAAGAAAGTCATCTCCATGGGAGAAGCTCAAGGATTGATTCACCGAATATTACTACTTTCTACATCATCCTCTTGTTACCTAATTCCCACAAGATGAAGCCTTCCTCAAATATATGTCTTTCTTTCATGATCAGAACGTAATCAAGAGCATCCTCACTCAAGCATGTTTATGCAATATCAAGATGAAGGAGCCAGAGAAGCGACATTTTGTGCCGCCTATGCTCTCAGGAGACTTCTATATAATATGGGATTCCACTTACTCCGAAACATCCTGACTATAGAATGATTCACAATGGAATATATGAGAAATTTAACTTAGTCTGTGATAAGCAAGTCAAAGAAGATCGAGATGCAGCCAAACGTAACAAGTAAACAACAGTAGGGCAATGCATTTCAGTTTCTGTTTTAAGTTTATGTGTTTAGAGTTGTATGATGTAAATTTCTTTTGTAACAACTCTTATATATAATGAAAAACAGATCTTATTTTGCATCTGATGACAATCTCTCTTTAATGATTCTTAGCTATTATACTATATAACATATATTATGTGTTTACTAAATGTTGTCATTATGTCTTAAATTGTAAAGTGTTGTTTCGACATCATCAACAAGGGGAAAATTGTTGGGAACCATTAGAAATAGTTTTGATGATATTTATCGAAACACACAGATTTACTATCTACTCTTAGAAGTTAGAGCACAGATCGTAATGACAATTTGTTGATTGATCTACAATGTATAGAACACAAAGTCGAGTTAACAATCTGTTCTATAGAGATCTACTTAGAATAGAACTAGTTTTTATATCTATGTATAGAAACAGAGAGATGAACATATAAAAATATCAAGTTTGCGATCTGTACCATAATGATCTATCTGTACACAAGATTAGTTAGCTAGTGATCACCATGTAAAGCATAGATCAAGTATGACCTGTACTATAGGATAACTTGCTAGTTCTTAGTGTAGAACTCTTCAAGAAGTGAATACATAGATCGATGAAATGGTCTGCAGTCACACATATCATGAAGGACGATCTGTACCAATGCGAAAGAGAAGTTGTTGATATGCCTAAATGAACCATATAGTTATGAAAGTGTATCTCAACCCAAAAACAATGTTGTAACCACAATGAATACTGCAAGTCAGATTATTCACTCAACACAAGAGATAATTTTGCATGGGTTAAGATTTTACATATGCGAGTCTCCCGACTACAAACTTTATTATAATATGAAAAGTGAGTAGAAATACAGAGCAAGATGAACTTGACTATGTTATCAATCTACTCTACTAAAACACAATCTTGTTGAGAGAAAATCAACAAGATTCAAACTCTCTCAAAGATAGAATGAATATAGAAAACTATCTCAAAAGGCTCTCTATGAAAAATCTATGAAAAAAAGTCACGCTGAATAGATGTATTGCTTTATGTATTTATAAGCTTCAGCTTCCTCCTTTTTCTCTTTTCGGTTGGTACATGAGAAGTAGTGTTAGTGGCTAGTGCGACCATCATTGTTGTTGCGACATTTCAAGGCCTTCATGTTTGACTTGGTCTTCTCTTCAATTGCTTCTTAGATTCACTCCACTACTTATGTAGCCACGTCTTGTTGACTGAATAGCGGATATTTCTCAACAGAAAAAAGGACTCCTTATTCGCACTTCTTGTTGCTCAATCCCCGTTGTCACGATAGCTGTCACGACAGCGGATTTCTCGGAACAGAAAATCTGTCATCTCTATTATCTAAGCATATCTCCTGATATTTCACAACAAACATTCAAATGCAAGAGAATAAAGATAGGAGTTTTCTGTATTTTGCCACGACATTGCTCCTTATTTTTCTAAACTGTTCTCCATCTCAACAAACTCAGCGTGTTGTACCAACACAATCCACGACATGGACTCAATCACCAGTTGTATATTGTTCAAGAACATCCACATCATCATGCCTAAAGATCATTCACGTCATCGTTCCTACAAAATACATGTGAAGAAAGCAAAAAACCGATGTTAACAGAACATGTGATACAACAATTATTAATATAGTTGTATTAACTTTATCAAGTTATATGTTCATATATGTCACATCATCATCGTTCACACGTACCATTTCTAGTAATTCAATTCAAATTTGCGAAAGGATGAGACCTTATATGGCTAAAAGGACGCATTAATGGATTAAAGTACAAAAGGACTAACGGCTAGTTACTCCACAACAAATAGTAATCAAATGATGGGCCTATAAATACTCCGTGTCATCTTCCAGAGTTCTGACGAGAAATTCACTAAAGTTAAACTCTGCAAAAATATCATTACGCCATTAACGAACGAAACACTCAAACGCTCAAGAATTTCTCAAGCTCCTCGACCTTAGATATTTCTAAATACTCTGGAAAACCTTTGTTCTTAGCTTTTTGATTTCAGATTCTTAAACTCAGAACAAGCCTAGAACTCAAAGTATTTAAGATACACTTTGTAACCCAATAGTTATAGTTCTTCCTCCATAATTTGTTTTCAAGTGCTGAGAAGGAAGAAATACTCTTTCCAGTTTCTTTGTAAGTTGTAAGGGTCACGACTCATTGAATCATGCACAAGTTCTTGTCTGGTTCTTCACTTGCCTTATGACTGGTACTCAACCAGTCTAAAGATGAGAGAATCTCAGTTAGTGGATTATCAATCTTTGGATTGATCGTGGACCAGGGACGGAGCCACATTGGGGCCTAGGGGGCCCATGGGCCCCTCCAAGATTTTCAGAATTTACATATATGTACATATAAAAGCTAGAACTTATGCATTAGTATTTTCTAGCACACTTGGTTCATGTCTTAGCTTTAAAAATAGCATAACCACATGTCCCATGTTCGATTCCTTCTATGCTTTCTTCTTCTTATTTTTTAACTTTAATTTATTTCTTTTATTTTACCTACAAATTATTTATTTCTTTGATCATTTACTTTTAAATATGGGAGTTGGAACATTCATTCATATATTGCTATATAGTATATTTTTATGTATTAGTAATTTTACAATACAATATAGTTGTGCTCTAGTTTAAATAAACATGGTTTATTTTTTGAATTATTATAATAAGCTTGATACAATCTAGTTAGAGATTTTTTTTAAAAAATATGGATCCTAACAAATTTATAAGTTTGATATTATTTTATATACTTCTTATTAATCGTGTTAAAAAGATGTTATATTTATGAAAACAAATATAGTTATTTTTTTTTTTTAAAATTACTCTCTCCATCTCACTTCATTAGACGTATTTGCTTTTGGTTCGGATACTAATATTTAGTTATAATAACTTTTGAGGAGATAGTTTTGTACTTTAAAACTTGCCAAAAATATAAATGTGTCTAATTGAGTGAGACGTTCCAATAAAAAAAAATGCGTCTAATGAAGTGGAACAGAGGAAACATATAATAGTATTGGCCCCCCTCGACAAAATTTCTGGCTCCGTCACTGTCGTGGACATAGGGTTTTTCCCGAACCACGTCAAAACAATGTGTGCATTTCATTATGTTGGTCCCTGAAGAGTTAGGTTTGGTATATAGGGGGAATACACCAAATACCAACTTTTCTAGTTAACTTGACTTTTTAGTTCAAGAGCTAAAAACCTTCTGTCACGCCCTAAATCTCAAGGGACGGCGCACGCGCCAAGGGCGTGACTGGGCAGGGAT
This sequence comes from Leonotis leonurus, assembly GCA_026898415.1. Taxonomy (NCBI): domain Eukaryota; kingdom Viridiplantae; phylum Streptophyta; class Magnoliopsida; order Lamiales; family Lamiaceae; genus Leonotis; species Leonotis leonurus. Next base: position 10,593 of record JAPKLX010000559.1, read on the forward strand.
AAAAGAAGTGGGGAAGAAAGGGGGCATTGTGTTCGTGTACATTATATAAGAGAGTTGTCCTTGAAAATCGGGCATCTCCTCTATAACATTGACTATGTCGTTTTTACAACCCCAAACAGCTAACCAATGCAAAGGCAATGTCTATAATAATGAAGTTAAAATGAATCGTATGCAATTTGGAGATAATACAACTCAATACATGGGAGTGGTAATCCAGAATTCCAAGAGGCCGAATCGTCCAAAATGAAATGAATTGGAGATAATACGGCTCGATACATGGGAACGGTAATCCTGAATTCCAAGCGGCCGAATCATCCTATATGAAAGATGGAATAGGAGATAATACAGCTCGTCCCGTAGGAACAGTAATCTAGAATCCTCGAGAGGCTGAATCGTCCAATAAGAATCATCGATCAAAGGCGGAGGTTAGTGAGCCTAGCTCCCCAAAATGAGTCACTCACCCAGCTCACCAAGTGTCGTCGGTATTCGCTTGAACACTACACAAGGGGCCGAGGAGTTGAGCGTCCAAGAGGGGCCGACTACTTCTAAGCTCTCCTATGCATGTGTATGCATGAAATGGACAATGATAATATGATAACATGAACCTTTATTAATAATGGCCGATGAGGCATGCGTGGAATGAGGAAATGATCTTTGAGTTTAAACATATATATTATCACATGCATATACGTGGATGATAATTATTTCATAAATATCATAACATACGTGAGCATGGCAGTGGAAATTCTTATGTATTGAACGGTAAACCGTTCTCGTGATGAAGCAACTATCATCCCAATAACACCATTCCTCAGCCACACACGTCATGTTGCTTCCTTAGCCTGTGAAAAATTTTGGAAAACGTGGGGTGAGTACTAGTGCACTCAGTTGGGTTTTTCATAAAACGAAAAACATAGTCTCTTTTCAGTATACTTACCTTAGAAGGTTTTAAAACAAAAATAACTTCTAAGTAAGCAAAAACATTTGTGCATAAATTAAACATGACCCGGCATGATGTTACTCTTATATAGGTTATGTCTCGGGCTTTTTACCATCGACGGATCATAAACATTTAGTCAAATAGGGATCGGCGAACCGTACATCCTAACATAGCATGAGACAAAACCCGATGGTGATCAACCCACCGCAGTAAAGACTAAGTGATTACAGTCCTTAAATCGACGTGTTAGGCTGAATAAGAACCCCCGGCGGCCGATAAGAGCATTAAACTGTCGATACCTTCGTGAAAATATTTTTATAGAGATCCATGCATTTTTCATTTAAGAAAAGAGCGTATTAACTCAAAATACATATATATATCCCCAACCTTTCACCGATGAAATTCCTCGATTACGGGAAAACCATAAATCCTTATGAGCTCAAATTTCAGTGCTAGGTACCTGTTAGTGATAGGGAATATCTTTGGACTTTAATTTCCAAAAAGGAACTATAGACGAGTAGTACAAAATTTTTAAGCTTAATATTATTCTTTTTATCACGTAATAAATTAATTTGGCAATAACCGGGCTTTCAAATAATTTTGGCCAAGAAGGCAAAAATAATCAGTGCAATATTCTTTAGTGAAATATGCAAAGAAATCATGCATGCATGCAACTTCATTTTTACTTCACATAAAAGTAACGTCGTCATTTCTCGATTTTAAGAAAAACTATTCGATGAAATTTAGTCCAGTTTCTTTTGAAAAATCCTATATATTTTTCTTTACATGCACCATAAATTTCACCGTAAAAGGATAATCGGTGAATAAATTTACTTTAAAAAAACATGAAAATAATATTTAATATATATATAATGCATGCAAAAATTTTGCGTAGAAAAAATCACAATATGATCATGCCGATATGTAGAATGTAAGGTCGTGAACACAAAACCTTAAGAGACCTTAGCCGTCCGAAGAATAGACGACCAACGAATCAGAGTTTTCGGACTCCATCGGTGACCCAAAATAGTGGAGGCGGTGGTGGTCGGTCGTGGACCATTCAGGCCACTTCCGGCCATCATCGATCTGAGCTTCCTTTGGTACTCGAGTTCTATGTAATGAGAGCTATGCATAGGAGAAAACTATTTTGGAAAAGGACGTGAAACGAAGAAGAAAACGAGATGTGAAATTACGATAAAACTACGGCGACGGTGAGGTTGCTACGGTCACTCAACGGCGGCTGAGCCACCTTCGTTGAGTTTCTGAACTTCCATTTCCTTGCCTCGGTGTACCTCTTCGACTCGACTCAACCTCAAAAGCTCGGCAACGGAGCTTTGGCGCTCGTCAATGGCCGACGAAGGAGAAAATGAACAAGGAATGAGAAAGGGGGAGGGGGGTGGCTTCTGCGTGAATGGGGGGAGGAAGTGTTGCCGACTCACCCATTCTATTTATAGAGCTTTTATTCTTTTTTTTAATTATATATTATTATATTATTATTAAATGCTTAAAACTCGAAAATTCCTAACTTCTACATACGATCTCCTTTCCAAGCAAACTTAATGTTAATATCTTTCATTTTAAAAAATCTACACAATGACTATAATATTTTTATACTTTAAATCATGCATGAAAAAGCTTGTTTTTCGAATGACATACCTTAACTTTAAAAATACATAGCAACTGCATATGAACTCCTTTTCAGGCAAACCTTGTGCCGATATTTTTCTTTTGAAAAAATCTACGCAAGGAGTATAATATATATATATATATACTTTCGGCTTATGCATGAAAAGCTCATTTTTTTAAATAAACCTTTTAAAAAGCTTTGTCGGTCTGCCAAATTAACATGGTAGGTCATAACAGGGTCTAGGTTTTTCCTAAATTCTTATTTCATCATACCTAAGTCCCTTCATATATAGTTAGAACACTTAAAAGTATAGTTAGAAATTAGCGGGATATTACACCTTCTTATATCAAGAAAGACTTTTAAGATGATTAGAACAGATTTCCTCAAGAGAAGATGATCTTGTCCAAAGAAACTCTTGTTTGAGCTGGTTCTAAGAGGGTTTAACTTCGTGAGAGGTTTCTCTTCAACAAAACCGTGTGCGGAAGATGGTGGATTAGGTTGGTTGCTCTTAATGAAAACCTTGTTTTAATCCAAGTGTTCTTTAGCAAAGCAGGTTTACAGAATAAGATGGAGTATGAGAATGCTGGGTTAGTGAATAAAATGACTGAATATAAAATGCAGAAGATAAATAACACAGTCAATTTTACGTGGTTCGAGAAACCCCCTACATCCACGGTCTAGTCAAACAAGACTGGAAATCCACTACTAGTGTTCTCACTTGTTTATACTCGTTTAGTACGAGCCACGAATATGAGTCAAAGCTAGAGTATATCCGTGCACGAATTATGGATCGTTTCCCTTACAACTTACAGAGAAAATTCTCCTTCAACACTTCATGATCAAAGCCTAGAAAACTACTAAACTTTGAACGAAGTAAGCTTTTAACTTCTTGATAAGACAGACTTAAATCGAGATTACAACTTGAAGTTTTATGGGATAATACAGGAACTTAGACTTCTTCACTCTTTGAATGCTTGAATGTAGGTGAATAAATCTAGGCAGAGTGACGACTCTTAATAGTTGAATTCTCGTACTTTGCATACTTTGAATCGAAGCTTTTATAGGTGCAAAACTCAAATTATGACCGTTGGCTTGATTGCCTAAGCAATCAATGTTTAATCGTTGCTAAAGATCTTGTTTCTATAAATCGTTTCCATCAGTCAATCTGCTAGTCTCGATCTGCTTAAGACTACAACACTTAACTCCTTAATCTGTAAGAAATGCATTAGTTGTGTAATTGTTGTATCCCCTCCGCCATACACCAATACGTGCTATCTCGGGACCAAGAAATTAGATTCAACCCCCGAAAGTTATGTATTCTAAAGATAAAGACTTAATTAAGTTTCATGCGGACCTGATCCGATCAAAAATAACATCAAGCACAATGGAATAACTTGTTGCAATTTGATCATTTTACTAAAAAATTATATTTTAGACATGTATGAATCATGAAAATAGATTCTTACATTGTTTTATTATGGTTATATATATAAAAAAATTCATTTATACAAAACCAATTAATTATTATTCAAACTAAGTAATACTTCTTTCACCTACTAATAATATGTTCACCAAGAGTATGTTGTTTCATTTTTGTGGACATGAATACACAAAACACTCAATATTTTAAACATTACATATATTTTATTGGGTGTGTTCTTTTACTACTTAAAACTTAACATATTTTACATTTTTTAAATTTTGTGTCGATTTTATGATCGAAAAGAGTATTGCTTATCTATTAGTTCTTTGTGCATCACACGAGACCACGTACTAGTAAGAAATGATCTCAACCATGTATTTTAATTACTCAATGGTTGTGATTTTCTTTACAAATTAAATTCTATTAAAAAACTTCTACATTCCTATAAAAATGTAAAATGCTTAAATTAAATTAAATTTAATTTAACCATTGATTGTAGATAGAAGAAGGGTCTAGATCCATTCTCATTTTCCACATATGATTTTTTTTTCTTATATGAACCTAACACAATATATTAATTAATTTGTTAAAACAAATCACATTTAAATAATTGAAATACCACATTGAATTTTAAGGCCATGTATATTGACACATTAAATAATTAAAATATCAAATTGAATTTATTAAATTAATTATTAAAAAATTATTGTCACATGTGAACCACGTCATACTTCATTTAAGATCACACTAAAATTTAGAAAAAATCGCAAAAATTAAAAGGTAATGCATTTTTAAACATCATATTATGTTTTCAACTAGATAAAAATTTGGTGAATTTTAATCCCATTATTCGTATTAAAATGAATAGATGAGATATATTTTTCATTTCTCACGTAAAAATTACTTCACAACAAAAAAAACTGAAACAGACGACGGACTTTTCCGTTGTTAGAACCTAGAAATCCATCGTCTAGGAGGGCTAACAACGAACTGACGATAGATATTTTCTGTCTATTATCGTTCGTGGTTAGCCCTACGGACGACGAAATTTAAAGTTCTTCGTTAGCTAACGACGGGACTGTAAATTACGTCGTCTACTTCTCCCAGCGGCAGTCAACATCGCTGGAGAAACTACAACGGCTTCACGATGGATATGATCGTTGACCTAACGACGGAATCACAATCCGTCATTAGCTTGTAAATTTTTTTTATTTTTTTTTATTTATATTATTCGTAACCTGTCACAACATTCAGTTCAATTCTAATTGAACATTCAACGATAATTTAAAATCAACAATAAATCAAATCAAAATTGGAATTCATATGTAGTATAAATCAAAAATCATACAAATACATAGTATCAAACAGTATGAAATGTATCAAATCGTATATCAATATCATCTAATATAAAGAATATCATCAAATAGCTAAGACTCGGAATCGGGATCAGGAAAAGGGGGAGGGGAACCAAACTGGGGAGGCGGAAATGACGGAAATGTACCACCAAGTCCTGATTGGGACGGAAAGGTAAGTATACTGTACAGAGACTATGTTTTTCGTTTTATGAAAAACCCAACTGAGTGCACTAGTACTCACCCCACGTTTTACAAAATTTTTCACAGGCTAAGGAAGCAGCATGATGTGTGTGGCTGATGAATGGTGTTATTGGGATGACGATTGCTTCATCACGAGAACGGTTTACCGTTCTATACATAAGAATTTCCGCTGTCATGCTCACGTATGTTATAGTATTTATGAAATAATTATCATTCACGAATATGTGTGTGATAATATATATGTTTAAAGTCTAAGATCATTTTCTCATTCCACGAAGGCCTCATCAGCCATTATTAATAAAAGTTCATGTTGTCATATTATCACTGTCCATTACATGCATATACGTGCATAGGAGAGCTTAGAAGTAGTCGGCCCCTCTTGGACGCTCAACTCCTCGGCCCCTTGTGTAGTGTTCGAGCGAATGCCGACCACACTTGGTGAGCTGGGTGAGTGACTCCTTTTGGCGAGCTAGGCTCACTAACCTCCGCCTTTGATCGACGGTTCTTATTGGACGATTCGGCCTTGCGAGGATTCTGGATTACCGTTCCTACGAGATGAGCTGTATTATCTCCAACCCTGTCTTTCATATGGGATGATTCGGCCGCTTGGGATTCAGGATTACCACTCCCATGACTCGAGCTGTATTATCTCAAATTCATTTCATCTTGGATGATTCGGCCGCTTGGGATTCTAGATTACCACTCCCATGACTCGAGCTGTATTATCTCCATATTGCATATGATTCATTTTAGATTCATTATTATAGACATTGTCTTTGCATTGGTTAGCTGTTTGGGTTGTAAAATGGCATAGTCAAAGTTATAGAGGAGATGTTGTAATACCCCGCATTTTGAATTCCGACATAAGTAGTGAATTCCTCGAAATTGTCATTATTACGAAACCCTTGGTCTCAAGTATGTATTTAAATTTGATGACGAGTAGCAACTCCGTTATTATTTAACCTAAGATATGTTATTAGTTACTATTATTAATCTTCATTGTTACGATACGTACTATTCGTTAATCGATATCATTATACATTAAGACCCATGGCATAATATTATAATTTGTACAAATGCTTAATTGCTAAAAATAAGAAGTATAATTAGTAAGAAGGTGTAATATACAGTTATATATATATATAAAGGAAGAATGTACTCTATAAATGGGCTGCTGGGTTTCGAACCTGCACCTAGCCGAGGGGGGAAACATATGTATATATATATGCATACAATATAAATACACGTAAGACGCCAGCGTAGATCGGAAGTGTAGGAAAGGAAGCAAGCGTGCAAACGGTTAGATTCCCCATAATCAGATTTAGCAAGGCATTTGCGTGTAACAGGCACCCTACTCCCTACTAATCCTAGCTGCACAGCGACGCCTCATGTCTCCACCAATCGCCATGCCTGCGAATCTAAAAAAAAAAAAGAATAAGCAATTAACGCATAAGATTAGTAAGGGTTAAGGATTCAATCTTCTATATAAAGGGGGAGAATTTTTAACTCAACCCACACCCAAATATCACCATACCAAAATGCTGCCGAATTTGGAATTCGAAGGAAACCAGAAGAAGTGAAGTAACAGCAGTGGTGTGCACGAAAGAGAATATAGAGACATCTTGAGGTAAGAGTTTGAAGCTTTAGCATTTTATGTTCATGCTTCTTAGGACTAGATTTAGGAATGGATTACACATGCAAAACAGCTTTAGAATGAACCTAGCTTGAACTTTGAACTTAAGAACTGATTTCAAACGTAGAAGCTTGGACCATGAATGTAGGGACTGCAGTTGAACTTAGAGAGACATGCTCTTAACGTAAGAAAATCATGCTTCTATGAATTGCTTAAATAATGTGGATGAAATCAGATGAATATGGATGAACAACCTACCCTAACCGATGAGCTGCATAATAAAAGAAGAAGAATATAAGATTTACACCTAACGAGTTAGAGTAATAAGAAGTATATGAAATAAGGATTTCCTCCGAACAGCCTCATATTACCTCAGAATGTTAATGAATGGATCTAAGAACAGTTCGGACGAGCTCCGAACAGGTTATAAACAACACTAGACGACCTCGAACCAACCAAAACCAATCTGAAACCATGGCCATTAATAAGACTCCATTAACTCATAAAATTTGAGAAGGAAGGGAATTATTATAATCCTAAAATGTTCTCTAAGTAAGTAAAATAGACAATGATCAAATAAAATAAAGAAGAAACAGTTAGCTGTCACGAGAGAGGCAAAAGTAGAGACTAGAAAGAGAGCAGCGTGAGGGTGAAAGAGAGCGAGGGGGCAAAGGAAAGACAGCTAACTGCAGGAGGCAGCTAGCTGTGAGAAGAAAAGAGAGCAGAGAAAGAAAGGAAGAAGAAAGGCAACGAGAGAGTAAGAAAGAGCAGCGAGAGAGAAGAGGAAGGAGACAGCTCGCTGTTAGAGAGACAGCGAGACAGCTCATTGTTGGAGGGACAGCTCGCTGCTAAAAAGACAGCGAGAGAAGCAGATAGTGAAACCAGAAGGCAAGAAGCAGATCGTGAGAACA